>OX461810.1:50351874-50579374 GCA_949802685.1 Dicyrtomina minuta | reverse complement strand
GTAGAACTACGTAACAATAATTTATTTAATTTTAAAATTCAATCATAAAATAATTATTGTAGCACAGTAGCCACCGAATCATTACTGTCAGTCCTCAATATTGTTGTCCGTGCCTACTTTAGTTAACTAGGTATTTATTATTTCTGTATTTAAACATAATGGTTCGGTAATAAATGGTCTAGTTAAAATCAAACTTAATTCTTTTCCAATGTCGAAATACAAGTTCATTCTCTGCAAATCTGCATAAATTATATAATAATATAAATTAGAATTAGAATATCTTAGAATATGTTCCATAAAATGAATGAACTAAAGACCAACTTACGAGCCAGATTCATACACATATATATTTTTAAAAAATGGGGGGGGGGGGCACCTTCAATTCTACACGTTGGGTGGTTCCCTACATTGCATTATTTAAAAAGTAATAATTATTTAGTGTTTACTTTGATATACAGCCCCACAGTAGGTTCTGCCAAATGAAATAAAATTAGTAGCATATATAATATTTCCTTTCATCAGTTGTGAACTCTGTTAACATTGGAATCGGAATTTTTGAGCATAGAAGACAGGAATAGGTGTGAAGTTACTTGAAATACCTGTTTTTTAAGCCATGATACTTTGATTTTTTATTTACAAGTCTATACTATAGTAAAAAAAATACTTTCTTCTAGCCCACGCCTATGCCACGGAGTGAGTAAATGCTTCTTGGTGTTATTTTTCTTTTTCTTGCAAATTCATTGCATAAACCATATTACGGCATGCTGAAAAAACCGAGTTCAACTTTTCAGCATTTATTATCAAGGTAAACCAACACTATTCACAATATCGTTTTATTTTACCTTTCTGCTAACACACGAGCACACGATACCAGGGGAAAAGCAGTATAGATATGGCACTAAAGTAAAACTCCACAGCACTCTCAGTCAGTACTACAGTACAGTAAACAGTCTTATATATCGTCGGTGAAGGATAAAATCCGGTTCCTTCCACTTTTTGATAGAAGCAAATCCGCTTCCTTCCAATTTTAACTAAAAGCAAAACCGTTTCCTTCCTTAACAATATCGATGGAAGGACAAGGATTTGCTTTTAAAGAGAATTGGAAGCAAACGGATTTGCTCCTAGCAAAATGTGGACGGAAACGGATTTGATCCTTCACCGACGATATATATTATTATCACAAATACCATGTATGATACTAATGAAACAATATATAACAATGCATCACTTATAAATATTGGACAATTAAATTACTATTGGCCCCGTTTCTTATTTCTTCTTAATTATACTGCTTGCAAATGCTTTTCTACAGTCATCTTATCGTTAGTTTTTAGTTTTATTGGTTTAGGTTAGTGTGCTAAATAATCAAACATATGTGAATCAAAATATGTAGTACTTTATTCAATTGAGGATGAAAGCACTGCGCTGCCGACAACAGAAGTATGGTAGTATACTAACCATCGGTTTCAAGTAGATGCTGTTTTTCCGAAAAACGTTTAATGAGTCCAACACAAAACCGTAACATTTATCCCATCAATAATAAGTGATCAGTAATCAATTTTTATTTCCGTTTTAAGTTTCCGAAGTTTTTGCAAAATGTGTATTCTAATTCTAACAAAAGCGCGCTTGCGTTTAAATCATTAAATGCATTTAATCCGGTGCAGTGACTGCAAATCAATAAGTAGAAGCAATGCTAATCGCCATTGCTTATAGGAAATCTTGAACATTAAGGAAACGTCTGTTAATAGTGTCACCACATGCAACCCAAGGATTTGATGGTCTGCAGGTTAAAAATATTTAAAAGAATCGAATGAGAATATGACACTGACACTGAAATTATACTTTTATCTAAATGTATGTAAACATGCAAACAAGGTTAGAAATATAAAATTGAATCCGAATTAAAATACTTACGAAACTGGTCGAAAAACATTTCTTGGAGTTCTCTGGTTGTTACTGTTCTGGCAAATGATATCTCCCAATGTTCTAGCATTAATGCTGACTAATTGTGGAAGTGTGAATGATCCAGCTTGTCCTTGGTGAGTGTAAAAGAATCTGTCCCCTTCCTTGGTTGCTCGGAACTGGTGGGCCTATAGTATTTAAATAAAATATTTGTTTGGTTTTATTTTGTTTTATTTTTAAAAATTCGAGATCTACAAGTACCTAAATTGCTATGGTTGGCTCGGCATATTAATGAGGTGAGGGATGCAAAAAGTCGTTATTACTTTAAGACAGTTAAAAGTTGGCCCTGTCACAGCTCCAGTTAAGGGTGTCTCTGCAAGTCCAGCTGGGAAAAGGTCAATGTCTAGTGGTGAGTTGTACAGTGACTGGAGTAACCGCCAGGAGTCAGCAGGGATTTCGGAAGGTGAGTTTGCCCATGACGATGTAAGAGGCTTGAGGTTGCAAAATTGTCGATACGAGTTGTAAGATTGGACTCCATGATCTCTAGCGCGCTATAAAAAGTTATCAAAACGAAACCTTTAAATGTGTAACAGGGTAAATCTATACGTTGCGTTGTAGTCGAGGCGTTCATAGAATTATTGTTAAGTTAATAATCTTCCAATCTACATACCTGAATATTTCGGGCGAGTAAGTCGGATCCAAAATTATTTTCGGGTTCTCTGAGTACAAAATTGCTTAAATCTTCTGTTACAAAGCGGTCATACGTCTGTGCATTTTGTTGCATAAGTCCACCAAGAATATAGTCGTACCCTTGTCCATTAAATGATTTGATCTACAAGTTATTTTAATTCATATTTTTAATTAGCAATTCCACTGGCTAGGTTTGTTAATATCTGCATTATGTAGATACATTGCTACCGCTACCATTGCTGAACAAATTTTAGTAACGCCTAACCTGCTTAGTAGTAAAGAAGCCATCTCTTATTTGGTATGTATCAACTAGAGTTGTGTCTTGCATCATTCTGATCAAGCCATTGATGAGTGTGTGACCAAATCGATACGCTGCGGTCGCAAATGCTTGGAAAATGGTGGGGTTTGTGGTTGGCACATACTGGCTGAATCGTACAGGGTAAACGTTCAAACCATACTGGGCCATCACAGTTGAACCAAGAATAATTGGCAAATACTCTCCATAAACGATTTTCTGCCATTGCGCAATCAAGAGGCGTCTGTACAAGTTGAATCAAAAATATCAATTATTGTCAACATGTTCACTGTTTTTAAATTCTAAAATATAATGAGTTGAAAATAGGTAGAAATAACTTTGTTTTTTACAAACCTGGCGGCCTGGAAAACTTGTTCATCGGACCAACTAGGCCTTACACGTACAATGTCAGCGGCAAGACGATTATGCTCACGGACCATCACTGAAAATTAGACACATTTTATTCTTCTATCCACTAGGACTAGTCCACTATGCACTCGCCTAAGCGTGATACTTTATAAAAGACAACGACTTAACTACCTTCATTTTAAATTCCCCAAAATCAATAAAATGCCTTACATGTATGCAATGTAGTCAATCCAGGCATCTCATTCACGCGGTCATCTCCTGCTGCGAAGGTCCCCATTATCTCTGGTTCTTCACCAGTTAATCTCTTGATTTCGTCAAGGCTAGGCAAAAATCTTGGATCTTCTGAGTTTACAAGTAACTGACCTGTATGAAATAAAAGTCATAATTCCATGAGCAAAAAGCGAAATTTTTGAAAAAATAAATAACTGTATTTGTTTAGGAATTTGCCTCCTTTGTGTGCCCTTAGAATTTCTCCGCGAGTTGGATCGGAACCGTATACTTGTGAAGCATCTAAAAACGCGGTTAACTGGTTCATTTGCTCACGAACTTGAGTAGGGCCTTTAAATTATACATTAAAAAATCAGTGAGTATCATGCATACATGTAATCGTTTATTTCTAACCATATGTGCCATCAAATTAACTGGTAATCTCTCTTTTGTTTTTACCTGGAAAGCAGAAAGGCACTGATCGGGTGAAGGGTAAACAAGTTTGGCCCACTCGGGAATAGAATGTGTCATTTGACGGAATGTCGATTGGAAAACAGTCCGGATTTGTGTACCTTTCTGCGCCACAGCAGTCTCTATCTAGAATGTACAACCAAAAATGATCGTAAAAATATCCGCATTTAATAAGAAAAATGAATCATAATCAGTAGTGTGTGTTTAATATTAAACACACACTACTATAATCTTTCAAGTATTCTAAAAATAGAGCGAAGGGCAGTAGTCACAGAAGACACGAGGCCAAAATCCACTGCAATTGGGTATGATTACCCACCTGTTTCGGGAGCAAAGGTCATGTCATGGTCAACGAACTGACCGATTTGTGGAACCATGTTAGTTAAGGTGACGTCGGGATCTATTAAATCCGGATGCATGGTAGTACTGATCAATCTAGTGTTTGGCAAAGCTGAAGCTCCATGTGGGGAATTGAAACCTATTCAAACGAAAATGTCCCAAAAGATGCGGTCAAATTAATTTACAACATAATGGTTATGGCGAGCGCAGAATTTATAAGTGTGGCTATAGATTGCATATATTTAGATACTGGGGATTATTTTTAGAATTACCATCTGCGTAAGAAGCTGGAAACAACCGAACAAATGGTGTAAACCCAGCTCCCCAGGTTGGATTTTGTATATTGTTGCAAGTTCCGTCAAATGTTCTGAATGGAGTTGTCGTATCGCATCTAATTTGATCGTTTGTGTACTGCCTACAGACACCATCAGAAGGCGCCGCAGATAAGGTTGAAATGGCTCGTTTTAAATCCATACCATCACTAAAATGGACAATTCAAACGTTAATGAGTATTCCGATAATTCGTAAACATTGGTTAAACGGTAGTACCCTATAGAATACTTTCCACCCCATATGGTTTCAGTCTTATAGTGGGAAGAGATGCTTAAGTATTTTAAAGCGTAATTTGTAATTAAACTTACTCCACCAATCGTTGAACCTTTAAAATGTTATCATTGCTGTCATCTCCGATGGCTTTAGTTTTGTTGTTGTACTTTGCGGACATGCGGCGATGTCTTCGTTGGCCATGTCCATATCCATTCCCATTTCCATTATTGCCTTTTCCTGGTTTGTCCTAAAAAAGAATTAGAGCTTGAATATGTAAAAACAGTCGTTTTAAACTCTATAAAATTCCAAATATTTCAGCAAATAAATTATTAAAAATCATATTATTACCCTTCCGCCTCCCCAGGAGGCACTAGTTGTAACTTCACATAGCACAACTAGCAGCAAAGCGAGTGCTGTACTCTTCACACACCACCTTAATAATTTTGAAACAAAATATGAATCAAGGATTAAAACCCTGAAATTATCTATGTATCGAAATTTTGTTTACTATAGAATCATATATATATATATTAAAGAATTTCAAAACTTCATAGAAAAAAGCCTGAAAAGAATTGTACTGTATAGATATAGAGCCTTACTTCATGTTTTTTATGAAAAATAGGAAATTTAAATTTAAATACAACTGAATTGTACTCGTCTAATTGAAACTTGTGATTGAATGCAAGATTTCGTTTTCGAAATTCCTAATTCGCAAAAGGCTGACAACTGATGACTTGACACTGGATCAGCGTCGCTTTTATACAAAAAGTGTAGCATAGGTCCATTTTAGTTGACGTAATATTGAGTAAATTTTAGTCTTGAGCCCACAGGATTATTAAAGATTTTTTATTTCTACGGAATTACATCAATTAAACAATTTAATTATTTCCTACAGTGCCCGTTGATTAGATACTTTTAGTTAGAATTCTGATTTCGTCTCTCTTTGGTTTCAATGTCAGTGGCAGTAGGCATTGTTTCAGATAATTCGTAATTGCATAAGATAAAATTAATTTAATTAAATATTCCCTGTATTAGGTGAGTCAAAATCCAAAGAATGAATATCCCAACATTCATTATTACGAGAGTAGCCGAATTTTAGATATTAGTATAATACTGTTTTAACCTTATCTGTGTTTATTATTATTAGAGCACAGGTATTTAACTTAAAGGGATTACAGCCCGTACTCCCGCATGTGGTTTTGATACGATAAACCCTATATGGCTGATTGGACGAATATGGCGTGCTTAAGTACTTAAGTGCAGCAATTGTCTAATTCTATACTTTTTACAGTTACTGCGAAATGCAGATATAATTATTTTATTTATTGTAATTTACTTCCTAGTTGCACATTTATCTTTATTAGGTTATCCGATGTTAATACTAATGAATATAACTATTACATAATTAAATGCGGGAAATGACATAAGTACTTAGATGTGAAATTTTGCAGCTCAGTCCAGTTGTAAATATATAGAAACGGCATTTATCAATACTTTTTGGTATTCCCAGGTAATTCATCAGTATTAGACAAAGTAATTAAAGCTGATCCCTGTTAAATATTTTGATTTTTATGATATTTTGATCGTGCTAAATGGATTTTCGAACCCTTCAGAACTTTTACCGGCATGTAACAAATTGCTGCTTTGTTGTTTTATTTTTACATGTATGTAATATCTGTTAGTTATCCCATCACACTGCTTGTTTAAATTATGAAAGATTATGATAATAAGCTTTAATAGGCGTTTCTTGTCATCAAAATTGGCTCCCTTTATTTAGTAGTAGGTACTTGTTCGTAGAAAAGAGTCGGGCCAATAATTATTTTCCGAGTATTAATTCGGAAAATTCAAGTTATGCCATACACAACATAAAATAAAGAGCAAATTTTTACCAAGAAATAGATAGTCTCTAAATCTGATTTTTTTATACTGTTCTACGTACTCTTTGAAACTACTTAGGCCGGTTATACTTTTGTTAAATGATTGTATGAAATATATTTATGTTATTGATGTTTTCAGGAACCAAATGATATCATGATTTTACAGTGGAAAATTTTGCCATTTTAATGGCGGTCAACAGGTTCACCGCAGCTATAACATCGGTGTGAAGGTGGAAGGTTTTGCGATCGTCATTTTTTGTTTTTCTGTGAGACATTCAGGACCTTCCCATCTTAAAGGTTACAATAACATATACTTTCTGCTACAGGTTAAATGACACTTGACATTTCTAGCTTACGACGCACAGCTGAAATAATTCAGGACGATTATTTTCAAAATTGTGCCTCTAAATTAAATTTATTAGCACAACTAGTTGAAAGAAAAAAATATTTTTAAATGCAAATTACAATTTTGAAAAAACTAATTGAAATTATTCAGGAGTGCATCATAGCATTGTATTATTTATTTAGTAAGAACTAAATATATGCGAAATGTCTAAAAATGTGTTGCGAGTGAATATATTATTATTAACTAATTACAGCTACATCCTATAAATACATGCAAAATGTATACAATAATGATTTATGTACATGTTGACGCGAATACTCCAATCGCACTTTGAAGAGATTGGGGTTAATGTATGATTTTAGAAATGTCAGAATGTCTGTCATGCGTGCACTGAAGATGGCCCCCGCTATCACATTTAAATGACTATATATTGAAAAATATATAGTTATAAATAAATATCCACTGCAAACCGATTTAAACATGATTCAAGTAATTATATTTTATGTCTGTATTATTTATAACTATGATAATTTGATTTTAATTATAATATAACAAAATTATACTTATATGATTTCAATCAACTCGTAAAGTTCAGGAGGTCAGTATCAAGAAATAGGCTTGAACTCATATGGAGCGCACGGTCGGCTCTCATGGAGTACACGTACCTAGGAATATATGCTACTATAGCATTTCATCCTTTAAAATGCAAACCCGTTTATGTGTAATTACATTCTTTCCGACCGTATAAACTGTCACAATTTACCCATGCAAAACTGAAGACATCTGAAAAAGCACATAAATTCCAATGCTTAGCTTTTGAGAAACATAGAAACTTGTCTATTTGAATTTGAAAGTAATAGTAAAAGGAGAAGTAAATAGAATATTTTAAATTTTAAATCATATCAACCAACGCAATGCTTGGATTCTATACCTAAATACATTATGTAGTAGGTATGTATTATGTGAATAAGGCATATCAGTCAGAGATAATTGAAACAGTCAGTATACTATTGCTGACCAAGTCACAAATGGAGGATTTATATAAGCGTTTAATTTTATTGCAATATATATATAGTGTTTGCCCTCACTTTTATAGTATTAATATTCTACTCGGTATAGGTTTCATTCAAATGTCAGAAGTATTGATTATATGTATATATACAAATACGATTACAGAATTTAAAAAAAAAATAATCAAAAATCCATTATGCAACTTGTTGTAATATAATAATATGTTGATTCTGAGTGTTTGATTTCGTCTTATAAGACATGAAGCTGATGAAACACCAATAACATTACGATTACAGTTTAGTGCATGTGCTAATTTGCAACTGGATTCCTATCGTTATCTAATGCAAATATGTACATTACATCGATTAACACTGAATAGATAAGAATTTGATATTAATTGTAGGTATGTACTTGCACCCCTTACTTACTTACATGCCCGAAGAAATGTATAATCTCATATAGGGTGCAGGAAGCGCCATTACCTCGATAGTAAAGATTTCTCTCAAGAAAAGTTGTAGATATGTTTAAGCATATCGCTATTGAAGAAGCAAAATTGCCGACTTCCTATTCCCCCTAAAATCAAAATTGCCCATCTCCATTTTTGAATGTATATAATTATGAATAGTTTTTGCTACGGCTCAACAAGGAAGTACGCATTTCTTATTGCTTTATTTTGCTCAAAACCTAAATTTTACACTATATGTATTTGTAAGTCAAAACATGGAGGTGAGCAGTTTTGCCTTTAGAGTGAATTGGAGAATGGTAATTTGGCTACTTCAGTAGTGATATGGAAACATATATGGGTAATAAAAAAAGGATGCAATATTCAGCGTATTTTTCTTCTAAATTTCAAGATTAGATGATGGCATGTCATGTAAAACATAAGGAAACTCCTCATGAGCGCCTCATAGCTTCTCTCTGCTGGTGACAGCTTGCTAGGTAAGTTATAACCGGTTCATTTTTCGATCATTGAGTTTAATTCTTACTTTACGCATTACTGATTCGAAAGCCTCCTAATAATTATAGGAAAAACTAACATAGTTTTATGCATATATGGCAATCGTAGTAGATGGTAAATGTATATGTGTACTGGGCACAGTGGTGTTTACAATTGAAACAAGTAAATGATGATTTTGAATCGTTGGGTCGCGGAATGGTTGGTCGAGATCAAGTCTGTAGGCCCTCACTCCGAGGATGATGGTTGATGAGAGTACTGAAAACATCCGTGACTTGTAGCATGTACCGCATGTATAGAAAGATTTTATGTGGATGTGGCGGACTCCCAAGAATACAAAGTAGGTAAGGTGTCCAATTTCCAATTCCAACACAAAGAAAACAGCCAGGCAGTCAAGAAAGATGTTGGTTGTGTTGCTTCTACTTCAACATTCAAGTGGCTAGTTTACAGCAGTGTGCTTCGTTTTCTTCTGAATTAATGGTGAAGTTTTTTGCAAGCAATTTGCAGGCAAAATACCATCAAAGTGCACCTTTATTGTCGTAGTCATTGCATTGTCATGAGTGAGCTGGTCAAACTTTTATTATCGTCTTCAGTCAGGCAAAGTGGTTAGCAGTCTTCCACTATATCGTTCTCTGTGTTACATATTAACAACACTGAAAAGTGAGAAGAAAAAAAATGGAAAATTTTAGTCAGCCTCTCCAGATATTTTATGAAAATGTTTCAAATTATTCCAGTCATAACTTTTACACTACTAATTTCTCAGTTGACAATTACCAGATCGAGCCTTCTATTCATGATAACTCGACTCCCAGTGATTTCAGAAGTGCTTTAAATTTAACTGTGACTGATAACTGTTTTACTTACTCCAACGTTTGTAATGAATCGGAAACAAGTGGAGACGTAATTAAGGAGAAGATTGATAGCGAGCAGCAGCAGTACTACCTCCTCCTGGATTTTATAGTTCAAGGGATCATTCTGACATTAACCTGTATTTTGGGTGCAATCGGGAATACATGGAGTGTTATTATATTTACGAGGATGAGGAGGAAGTCATCCTTTACCGCCTTTCTTATTGGACTGTCATTTTGTGATGCAGTTTTAGTGTACACTAGTATTTTACTATTTGGATTACCAGCCATTTTTAATTATTTACACATTGGACAGTGGTACATAGATATATTTCCATTCATTGTTGTCTACATCTACCCTGTATCCAGTTCAGGTGACTGTTACATTATTGACTTTATAACTATTGCTTACTATGCTTACAATCTGAGAAACTACGCAGTATTAAATCATGTCATCGCTTTAAGTTTTAAATTGGGAAAACTACATGCAATCGTTTAATGCAAGCCCAGAAATCCAAAAAATCATATACATAGTTGCCCCAAACGAAAGTCGTCTGGAATTCTAGGATGATGAAAGCATTCAGGATAGGAAAAACTTACTTAAACACACTATCCCAAAACCCAACATGCATACGTATGCATCGAAAGTGATTTTACAATTTTGTAATTTCACGGCAATTTTTTGGAATTTTGTATGTTTGAAATAGCAAAAAGTAAATTCACCTGTTATTTTTTATGCTACCCTTTTTGATAGATTCTATTTTGTTTTACTATTTTATTTTAAAATGTTTACGGATAAAATTGCACTGGTGTCGTGGATGCTACCATTTATTTTGATTTCAAAAACCCACGAAATAAATGCAGAAGTGTGACGCTCACAATCGATTAGCCAATGCTACATTTATTTGTCACGCTCGACAGTTTATACACTATCAAGATATTAAGTAAGGGCCAACGAATTTGAAAGCCTGCTTGTTTCGCATCGAACCTAAACTAACTTCTGAAGTCGTCACTGCATAATTAATCTAAGAATGAACACTTATTCTAAGAAAAGTTGGCTTAATTTAAATTTAATAAATATTATCTTACTTGTACCTTTAAAATATAAACTGGTTTATAGTATCATTAGGATTGGTTCATGTATAACTATTACAGAATTAACATTGCACTGCTGGCTTAATAATATGGCTATCCCATGTGCGATACCCTTATGCTTTATAAACTACATTAGGTATTATTATTACATGTTAATTAATTTGATGTTTATATTTATTTTCTTCTTTTTTTTAAATCAACAAAAGCTCAGACCGGCTCTGTCTACTTTACAATCGGGATTACTATTGAACGCTATTTTGCCGTTTGTAAACCACTTCAATCAAGGTGTTCCAACTTTTTAGCTACATGGAAACGTGGGGCTTTACTAGCACTGGGTTTAATTCTATTCTCAATAGTATTTAATATTCCGAGATGGTGGGAGTATGAAGTAAGGACTTCTGCGAGAAACAATGCCACAACTAGGAACTACTGTGTCACAAGCTTACGGGAACATCCAAAGTACATCAAGTACTACATTAACTACGCCTACTTGATTGTCATGTTTGCTCTTCCTATCATCATACTTGTTGTGTTCAACTCAGTCATTTATTCTCAGGTAAGGAGGAAAAATAAGTTTAGAAAATGCAAATAAATTAGAACTACACCCCCATTTGCGTATTATAATTTAAGCTAAGTTGACAAATGAATTCTTTTTTGCCTTTAACGTTGACAGATTCAAGTGAATAATAGACTGAGACAGCGATTAGCCACCGCTCAAAGTACAGAGAACTCCCTGGCATTAATCCTCATCTGCGTCGTGGTGGTCTTCCTCCTGTGTGATGTACTCCCCCTAGTCAATAATATAATGGAGCATTATTTTGGTTACGTTTACAACCCCTTAATCTACGTTGGAAATTTCCTAGTTGCTTTCAATTCTTCCGCCAACTTTTTCATTTACTACGTTTGTGGGAAAAATTTTCGACAGTACTTTTGGAAAAGTGTCAAGTCCTTCCTTTGTTGCTGTCTCTCCACAGACCACAGTGACAATTCATCCTCCGTATATTATGGGGGAGAAATGACTAATATGACAAGTACTACACAAAATTAATAAAATGAATTAAAATTAAGATTAATTAATTAAATTAAATCGCTTCTTAATATAGTTATATTTATAGGCTATTATACCCTTCCTTTTAATAACTTTAGGAAAAACGCTGATTAATTTTGTTTTGATAGACTTTAGATCAAGTAGTGTCGCAGCTGAGAGAAGACAAACTTTCCCAATCGTTTCACCCATGCCAGGTATTCAGCAATATTCAAATGGACATGTTCACAGAGGGTCTAAAGGCGGAAATTCCGATTTAGTTTTTTCAGCCTCAAGGAGACAGGCAATAAAAATGAACGAAAAGCCTCAGCGGCAACGTGCATCAGTGCACTAAATTGTGTAAACTGCCAAACTGCCGAATTTCATCATTTATTATTACTCTGCTTCATTGTGCATCGAAATTGAAAATCAGTGATTGCTCTATAACTTACTGTGATACCAACTGAAATCCTTGTTGTAAGTACATTTTACTTCTTAGTTCTTAAATACGTCGTCTCTGTAATAATAGTTCTAATATCACACTTTTCTAGATCATGAACGTGATGGTCTCAAGGCTGTAAAAGCACATTTGTCGTTTTGAATATATTTAAAATCACGTGAAAAAAATTTACCAAATAAGAACTTAGCATATTTTCAGCATTAAGAATATGATATACATAAGTAATCACTTTTTTTTGTACTTCTTGGAAATATTTAATCCTGTATATAATTATATGAATATATGGATTTAATATTAAACCCAACAAGTTTTTTTGTTACTCAGCGCGCAGTTTATTACCTATTTAAATTTAACTATCAAAAATCTGCTGCAATATTTATATGCTTGTATATATTTATACTGCTTCACGACTACTTACTTTAATGAATAGAGAATAGAGACTAATTGTGTATGTGTTCCATGAGGTGCCACTTGACATTTGAGTTTGACATGTGTTTGTGAATTCTATTAAAGAAAATATTATAAGAGATAATCTCATGTGACTTATGCAAAGCGACGACGTGTTGTATGCAATTTGCAAATGCTAATCTGATTTTTTGTACTAATATAATATTATGTAGGTGTATGTATAAAATGAAAGTCTCTCTCAAGTCTCAAAAGGAGGCGAGCGAATGTGTGTGTTGAATTTTTAAATAGAAATCTTAAGGCGATTTCAAAGCCAATGTCATGTTCTTAGTTAGAAACAAAACAGTAAGCCAAAGCGCATTATATTGTGACACTAATGAGATTATATTATACTATGTATTACAAATAAAAATAGATACTTTATTAAAGTTATTCTTTTCCTCCATTTGGAATCCCACCCTTCCCGTTTGTTGTTTTCATGTCTTTCATTCTTTCAACTACAGACAGGATATAATATATTTAATCTGTTTTTAATTTAATACAACTCAGCAAAACGTAGCAAAAGGAACACACGTCTGTGAAACCAAGCACAGGAATAAGAAAGCTCTTGGTAAGATGATTGAGAGATACAGATCACAGTTGCTTGCTGGTGTTTATAGTGTTTGGCTCCGTTTGAGAAAAATTCCTTGTACTTTTTTTCAGTGACTTGACTTGTGTCGTGTTCCGCCTTCCATTAAAATAGACGTGATTAGAAGTTCATTCAGTGATTTGACTTTTTCATAAAAGTTACTACTAGTGAATTATCAAAATGTGGAAAATGTATTTCCTAGTAACTCTTGGACTAATGTCCATCCCGAATTCGGTATCAGGAAAAATCACGTGTTTTGACCAAATGAAAGACTTGGAAGGGAACTGGATTTCGACTTCAAATTTAAAATATGTGGATACTGCAAGAAACTTACCACCATCTTTTGGTAGATTAAATTTAGATGGAACGGGTTTGTGGTATATTGAAGGATCTGGAACAGGCACAGAAATTAAATTCAGCAATGACAAGAAAATGTACACGAGTCGTGCCCGAACTGTTCAGATTTACATGCGTTACTATGATAAATCCCCCAGAAGATCCTCATTGTATCCTCTTAAGGCACCATTACCACTTGTCACTCTACCTGCAACAGCTGGATCTGATTGGACAGAAGTTCGATACGATGTGGATCCCAGTGGACCGCCGGTGTGTATTTTTATTATCTTAATATTATTGCTGTGAAATTTTGTTATATAGTCGTTTTAATAGTAATTATTTATTATAATGTTTATAGTTTTAGTTTAATACCATTTTGTTTTTGTACTTTTTTTATTTTTTGTATAGATTGAAATCACATCTTTTTTAAGCAATGGCCAGTATGTTCTATTTGAAAAAATTGTACTAGCTGTCGACAGTGTTCTTCCTCAGAATCCAGCCTCAGCTTGTGTCGACCTCACCAGACCAACTTTACCTGAAACGGGTCGACCAAATCGTGGGACTTCATCTGTGTCAAGTGGCATTTCCAATCCCACTCTAAATACAAGTTCTCCGAACACAACAACGACAATCACTGCTGGTGAGTGCTCAGCTGCACCTCCCACTGAATGTAAATGCAACTGTTTGTGTAACTGCAATAAGTGCTAGATTTAAAATATTTCCTACATAATTTGCAGTATCACCGAAATCGAAATTGTTAGGTAATAAATTATTTTCTAAATCAGAATTTTGACTTCAATAATAAATATTAGTATATTTTTTCCACTTTTTTTGTGCTCCAAAATCCCGTCGTCAGTTTCATTCCCATTCCCATCAATAGAATATTTCGAGTAGACATATATATTTGTTTTTGCAATACTTGAACTTTTGCCCTGTTTCTTTTTTTCTTCGCTTTTGTTATAAACGCTGTAAGTACGTTGAATTGTCAAATAAAATAAGTTCAAATTAATTGTGTCATTGTTTGTTTTAACTCTATAAAACGATATTAGTATTTCGATTATTTTATTTTATTGTATTATATTGTAATTTGGATAAAAAATGCATACAAACCAGATAACCTTGTGTTGCTCACCTAACCATGAAATAATGCGTATTCTACTGTAAAAGATAGATGTTCATATAGCTTCTGCGTCACCCTATCATTAAATAGGTGGTCATAAAATAGATATCATTTCCATATTATTTTTTAATGCAATTCGCATGTACAGATAAAATTTAAAATCAGTGTATGTAGAATCGGAAGATTATTACAATACAATAATGAAAGCAATATATGCTGCGCATATGCTAAAATAAATGCACTAAAAAGTAAAATCAGTACGAGATAAAAATTATGCATGTATCTACCTAGGTGTAGTTGGATAAGATGACCGTGACGCCATGATAATCCTCTGCCTCCATCAGCTCATCAGACTAACCTACCATTAATAGGCCAAAACCATTTGTCAATATTGAAGGGCTGTGACAATTTTTGGTGTGCTTTTAGTATTTCATATGTTGTAATGTGTCAAATTTGTATTTATAATTTAAATTAATTTGTTTTAATTAGTACTGTGGATGCAGCAACTTCATTATTAATGTTTGAGTCGACCTACCTTATTACTTTTCGTATTCGCGAAGATAGCGCCTACCTACTTAAGAATAATTGCAGAACATCCTTATGAATCGATCTACTCTGTCCACTACAGTGTCCAAAATCTACATTGAGATCTGGTTATTTTGTATAATTTAAGCGGCGGTCTATTAATCACTATTAAAGTGCAATCTAACGTATATGCGATCTATAAATTGCTCTTACTAATGCCGTGTCTAAAGTCCTATAGCTAGCATGCAAATCCTTCTTTTTCCAGAGCTGCTTTAATCAATTCAGTTTTATCTCTTTTGTACTGTAATATTAACAGTATAGTAATTTCAGTTTTAGTCTATGGATCCATTTGTCATCACCAAGCATCATAGTCTTTCCCATATAATTTCATATTTTGTTGGGATTGTATTCAAACCGTAGTTATGCATTCCCCATATTAAGATCTCTAAAATGTGTTATTAAGTTAGCACAGTTAAATCGAAACCAAATCGTTTTTATTTTCAAAATTTTCAGATCTTATAGAACTTGTTAAATGATTTCGATTATTTAGACAATGATAAAGCGTCAAGGATGCAATTTCTTCCTCTCTTGCATGACAATAACTTCATTTTTATTTCGTTTCAAATTACTCACCTCCCCGTGTCTGCAATTCTGCAAGTACCTACCTATCTATATTATTACAGACTGTTTTGTTATAGTCCAAATTGCTGGGAAGTACCTATACATATATCTGTATTAATGCAATTTCTTCATCCGCTTGAAACAATTACCATATCAGGCTATATCTTTTATGTCTTATGGTAGCAAGCAGGTGAATAAAAGATCGATCCGGTCCAGCAACTACTATCAACTATACCAATCAGTATAGGTAAAAGTATGCATGATTTTGCTTTTTGGGTGTACAATATAAACTGGCAAATAAACTGAATTTTCCTATTTGTATAGGGATATGAATATTGATACAATCAAAGAGCGAGGAAATTCCACTGCTTACGTCTTCTCTTCACACTTTTACCTATCTCCTGCTCTACTATGTAATCTAGCATGATATCTTGCTGTTTCTTATACACATTTGGCTTTTAACAATATGCGAGTACATATAACCAGTCCTTTTTAAAAATATTATTAGTATGATCATCATCATATGATCATCATGCTTGAACTTGCAATAAACGCTTACACATTATTAGGTGAGGGCACCCTATGATTTGCACTCTTGTCCAGATAAATAATTACAGGTGTTATTTGCAAAGTTGTTAAAGCGTCTGACCCAGAGGCGAATATCATGCTCCCGTAGGCAAATATAATGGTTCGATAAGGAAGGGCTCTGCAGTAGATATGATTAAAATTATAGCCACAGACACACATTACTTGTTATACGTATGCCGCCGTACATTTCATTTTTTTAAATGCACAACGTGATAGTGGGTATGCAAACGCATTTTATTCAGTTTATGGGATTTTTTGGGATAATTCCATTATATGTCATCCTCATCCTTACACGGAATTTTACACAGAGATACATTGATTAAATAGTTTAATTTTCCTCGTGTATAGCCTACCGCCACGCCGGTGGCCTAAGTTGACTCGCGTTAATGCCATAAAATTTACATTCGACTCAGGTTTCAGTATTGTTCACAATATCAAAACAAAAGAAAATACACGTTTTATGTCTATAAATCATCCATAGTATGCACATTGATGGTTTCTAAGTTTCCTTCTATACAAAATTTCGTCCGAAATAATAAAAGAAACAATGCATGCAGTGTAGAAATTTATTATCATCATGTAAATCTCCAGCGTGCATACTAACCACCGTACTGATTATAAAGTATCGATCGCGCTCGCGCTTATCTTTATTTGTACTGTACAGAAGCGCTAATTATTCCTCGAATTAGTAATAAAATTGTATTATTATCCGATCTGAACAACTTCAACGTAGGTATCTATATGCAAATATACAACGTCTTTTTATTGACACATGTTATTTGTGCTATTGGTCATCTTCATCCTCAATGATGGTTACATTGCGAAGTGCGAAGGATGGGACATTATAATCACATTCAGACACAACGTAAAGGCAATTCTTAAGTTGATGGTAGATACCATACTTTGCAGTTGGTCTAATCGTATTTTTGTATTAATTAAGCATATTATCATCCATAAATCAAATGGAACTGGATCAAATTAAAGATTTAATTAACTTGCGACTGCGAAAATGATAAACACTTTAATTAGGAATTGTTGTCAGTTGTCCTTGTATCTTTCGTAATTTTAAACATGTTGGTGCTCGTACTGGTATAGTTGGTAGTGGAGGAGTGCGAATCTTTTGTTAATTGAACTGCTGGATTCTGGATCCTGAATTTTCAACCGTGTGACCGTGGAATAGAAAGCGCCACACGTGCGTGTGTGTGAGTGCTGAGTCAGCACTGCTGACGCTGCCATAATCAAATGTCGAAATCAACAATGCTTCCCAAGTTCTCACTATTATTTATTTAATGTCGAATTAAAACGGTCTAAAATTGGATTTTGCAACAGCTCACGTACGGAATAATATAATATTATGTCATGTCAAGTCAAAGTCAACTACCCCATGCACAGGTCCAAGCGTTTTTGCAGCAGTTATTGCAGTTTTATTAACGACGGTGTTTTTGTTATTCGTTTAAGAATACTTTAAGTACTACAGGCCACAGGCTTGACAGCTCATTGTACAGTGTACAGAGTAAATATAACCATTAGTGGCATAACAAATATGAGGAGCCGTGTGTATATATACATACCATATAATCAGTAAAAATACTTCGTTTTGTTTTTTGCTGCTAACACGACGATTGTAGCTCAACCCTTGAACAAGATATTGGGTTCCGGTCTCGATTTTTTTATTGTTTCCAGTTTCCACTCCTACAATTGTCCGATAACTCTGTGCGGTTAAGTAAATAATAAAATATATTTATCAAAGTGTAACAATTGCACGTAACTTGTAACTTGATGCTACAAACTTGCGGTTAATATGTACATATATGTGATAGTAGAAAAACTAGAAACGTGGATTTTTACAGGCATTACTTTTTATTATATTAGCCCACTCTAGCAGCCCTGCAATATTTGATAGAACGACGCAGTACGATGCGATGGGATGGCGACAGAAAAAAAAATCAGCAAAATATGCGTCTATAGGACAATGAAATCAATCTAGACCAGGTAAGTTTTCACAATTCACACGGTCGTCCTCATGTAATATCATACAACCTGTCAAACGTCATATGATAAAGACATGGGTTGGTAATTATAATTATAGATAAAGAATATCTCAACCCACTACTGGTCGGTCTGATTTGAAGGAGATTAAATAATAACTGGTTTAATTAATGTCTTTTTGATTTTGATAGTTGATCATTAAAAAAAAGGTTTGCTAAATCTACATCAACGTCAACTATCTCTGAAATCAAAATCAATAGAATAGATGAATAAAGTGTTGATGAAACGCTTTTCTATTTGATGAGATTTTTTAATATGTACTGCAGAATTACTTATATATTTTTTATTCTTTATCACGTCGGGAAATCGTTATTATCTCTGATATCTTGACAGTTACAGAACATATTATTGTCAATAAAAATATAGTAATTAAGTAAAAGACATAAAGATTAAGTCGACGCATGCAACCGCCATAAAAAAGAATCAGCACCGAAGTCAAATCCTTTGATACTTTTTTTTATGAAAAGGGATCATCTGGGTTCCTCCGTGCATATATGTATATCTGTATTGTTTGTTACATATAAGGAAACATCCACAAATGACGCCATTGAAAAATCCCCATTTTTAGGACCCTAATGACCTCCCTACCATCAGCTTAAAAATTACGCAAACGGCTATCTTTAGCATGGGATGTCATCAGAAGCCAAGTAGACCCATTGACTCTATCAATGACGTCATTTTTGGACGATCCCTAATATCTTCGGACGTCGAAAATACAATGTGAAACTTGCGCCATTTTAAAATTTGCAAAACGTATTATCTACACCTTCTTGCTTTGTGGACGTGGAGAATAATAATTGCTTCGAGGAATTATCGTTCTCAGAATTTTACTCAACTTTTACTCGGGATTTAAGTCTTGTAAAACGATGCAAAATTTTGTAATTGTCAGCTTGAGAGTCTTGGTAAATTTTGTTAACGCATATTATAGGATAGGGCAATTTCTTATAATTTACTTACAATTAGTATCTATCTACCTAAGAACCTTATTAATAAAAAGTAAAACCTTGAGAAAAGTATATTTAAAAAAAATTCTAATCGGTTTTCATTCCGTTTTAGATGGAAAAATAGAATAAATTATATGCAACAGCACGCAAGAAAAGAGATTTAATTTTAGTGTAGAATATTAGGCCCTGAAGCCCTGTCTATACTTTGTCTTGCACATTTTAAAACTGCACATAGCTGATTATGCATCTAATAATGAGAATAGTATAAAACGATCGTCATATAATAAAAACAAACAAAAACAACTGTCGTCGTCGGGAGGCAGAAATGAGGAAGTTTTGCTTGTCAGTCTAGTTTTAATAGCGAAAAAAATAACTATGGTAATGATGATGCTATAAGAAAGAAGCAGAAGCGCTCATTAAAAATTTCTGTTCACAAGTCTAATCTATGCAGTACCTACGTGATGCTGAATACTTAGTGAGTTGGATGGACTGTGATTTTGACGTGCATTCATTATGTATCTTACAATTCAATGCATCCCATCGCTCTATGTATTAGTTGACATGCCATGACATACCTGTATTGTATTATTTGTATATATTGGTAATAAATTTGAACATCCCAAAATCCGGTTCCATTTTCCCCAAACTATTAACTGCTGTATAAAAAGGACCAACTGAGCTTGATCCTGTTTAGTTTGACTCAACATTTTAAATCATATACATTATACTCACACAACATTGTTCATTTTTATTGTTCGGTCAGACTATTTGCGTATAGTATAGTAGTAAAAATCATTCCAGCCTCCAGTGCATCAGTACCCATGTGCCCATTGGGCACAAAAATAATAATAATAACATTGTTATTGTCATTATTTAATATGTAAGGAGGGGAAACGAGGGATTAGTGTGATAGCGTGATAAACGACTGCTTCGTTTGTAATTTTCTGTCTTGGTTGTTGTTACAATTATCATTAAATTTTTTAGTTTTTCATTGGTGTAAAAACTATAGTGTTAAGTATTGTGTTTGGAAGTTTTTAAAGAACCGTGTCGTTTTCTCCTCTTTGCATTGCGTAGGTTATGGATTCAGTTTTTTTCCACGTTACCAGTTTCGGTATAATTAGCTAAACAGAGTCAGCAGAGCATTACGTGAGAGTAATTTTTAAAATGTTTATTCTTTTTCAAATTTTATTTTAGCATGAGGTGAGTGTTTTTGGTCAGAGGGATTGCGTAGAAAGACAATAATAATAAAGTAATAAATAATTTGCAAAGTATCATGCGGACATTTGGATAATGTCAGAGTGAGTGTTTACCTGCGATTACGACTAAACCATTAGACGTACCTGCCTATGCACATTCCTTCGTTTGTGTATATTATTTATGGTTGTAGGTAGTATCAATTATTATTAATTATAATGCAAAAAAAGCGTACAAGGAAGACTGTGTGAAGTCGAAGACGCAAGTTGTCATAATATATATCCTCAAAATTCTCTATACCAACATTTACGTGTACATAGCATAGGACTACCCTATATGACTATGTTTGCAATGCCTATATTCGAAATCGAGATTCGATACAAGTTGCAAAACTACTTTTTCATATGAATTAATTTTATTCTCCTTCAAACTCGAACTATTAGCCATATAGCTGCAAAGTCGCTATAGCAGACTCAGAATTTTCCAAATGACTGGATGGAATTCGAATCTACTTCTAATTCATATCTTCTTAATTGTTCTATCTACGGCCTGAGGAATACTAAAATAAAAGAACCACTGTAGTTTTCATAATCATTGCCATGCATCCAGGTTGAAAACCCCGATGTGAGATCTCATGTGTATAATAGACGCGGAGCGATAGGGCTATGATATAGACATTTATCTATCTACATTTACACTTAAGTACCTTATTGCACGTAATTTTAATATTACCAGTCCTTATTTGCACTTGGTGGACTTTTTGTTTTGCCACAGTTTAACTTTAGTATATACTTGTAGCTTCAGCTACATAACATATATGAGATTTTCTTGATCATGATTCTGTTGAATATAGTTTTTTATGTATCACTCGACTGGTTAGTCTGTCTCTGTCTCGTGAGACTACGAAGAACCAGACCAGAACTTGCTGGATGCTGAAAACAATAACAATGCTTTAAGGTATATTGCTGAGAAAAACCCAAACCATGTTTAATACTTTCCTGCCAGAGCACAGTAACAATCGTAGTCAGGCTTCTGAGTAGTGAACATACAGCAACTGGAGCTTACAGTAAAGTGCATTATCTCATCTCTAACTTCCGTGGAATGCTTAAGCCTACAACTACTTCCTATGAAAGAAAAGTGAAGCAATACATCTTCTAATTTGTATTTTTTTTTATTTAAAGCATTTTGTAATTTTCCAATCAAGGTAATGGCGGTGCCGGTGTCACTTGAACATTTTAGAAATAGATTATGCATTAAAGCGTAGTGTACATCTATTATAGGCATTTGATCAATACCAAAACTGACGCTCAAATCTTGATGAAGTCTGAAAAAAGAAAATAAATTGACATTTGAATTAATCTTTTTGAAAGTGAAAAGTGTGATAGTCGTGAGTGGTCCAAAATATTGTTAAGATGACAGAGAATATTAGTTTTCACAATACTGGACAAGACAGTGATCCTCAGTCGCAGTACTCTTTATTCTACAACATCTACAAGTTTAGTGACAGCGAAAATGATAGTTTTACAGGGACAAATAATGCAAGTTTATTTAATTTGAGTAAGGAAAATGAACAGTTATTCACATTCATTGTCAGTGGGATAGGAATCACGCTAGTGGCAACTATGGGGGTGATTGGGAATGTGTTCAGTATTATGGTGCTGTCAAAAAGGAAGATGCGGTCACCAATTGGTTGTTTTCTCCTTGGCCTTGCTATAGCGGATGCTTTATTTGTTTTTATTGGGACAACTTTGGTTGGAATCCCAAGTTTTCTCAGCTATTTTGGTGCGTTGGGGGACTTTGGTCTGGAGCAGCAGTCGTCTTCAAAATTAGTTTTGCTCACTCCAGCATTCTTTGGACTTGGTTTGACAAGTAAGATTTTTGTGTGTAAATTATGTAAATATTATATGCATCCTTGTTGAATTAAGAAGGAGGTGCAAAAGATGTTATCTAAATTCTAGAATTTTTACTTTCGTCTAAGTGTATAAAGACAATCTACCATTCCACACACTTTCAAAAACTCATTACAAAGTTTATTTTTTGCACATATTAGTTAATACTTATTTTCAATATTTTCACTGCTCATTACAAACTCACGCAATAAAACTCTTTTTTATTTTTATTTTCCAAACTATGGTATGATCATGATGTATTATTGTCTCGCATTAGGCGTGCCCACATTTCCTACATCTACCACCTTCTACTTTTTACAATTTTACTGTGGACTGCAAGCCAATTGGCCGCGAAGGGGACAAATTAATTTTTGCATAGGCATAGAGCATCAAGCGGTAGGTATTTTGGACCAATTTGTGGTAGGGCCAATTGGCTGTCTGTTACTTCTAATTGTACTTTTTTTATCATTTGGGAAGCAAAAAATCTTATTCGTAGTTTTATTATTTAGAGCTGTATTAAATAAATTTGAAGTAGGAATGAAACTCATAACACCAACATGGAAAATCATGCAAACTAATAATTTACATTTATAATCACCCACAATGAATGCAAAATACAGCTACATACAGAATAATTTTAAAACTGCCAATAGTTCAAAAATAATTCCCTTGAAAAACATATTTCTCATTGCTGCTAATTAGCTAATAAATAATTAACATCCAGTTGCCAATCCCCTACCGCTACCGCCAATTGTCTTTATGAAACCGCTCATATTCCCTGATGCCTTTTACTGTATTACAGGCAGCACAAAAAACAAAAAAATCAACTTTAAACATACAGCCTCGGCTTGAAGTTCTAACAAAAATACAATAGAAATGTCTTCATTGTATAAAATCGAAATCAGGGTAGATGTAAAGTATAGTATGGTCAACCGAGACTGATATCTGGCAAGGATAAAGCTGCCGTTTTTTCGAATGCAAAATTTATCCTTGCCATATATCAGTCTCGGTTGTCCCTACATTACCTACTTCGATCCCATATCATAGACCAGTGAACTTTTTGGTCACTTTTATAAATTTGATTTGTTTTTCAAATTAAAATAATCTGCTTGCATTGATCTAATCTAAGTTCTAAATTACTATTATTTTATTATTTGACAGGCCAAACGGCATCTACGTACTTTACTCTGGCGGTTACATTTGAGCGGTACGTAGCGATATGTCACCCGTTCAAAGCGAGAACGATGCTGACCTTAAAACGAGCTTACTACATTGCTTTCGGCGTCGTCCTTTTCTCTCTACTTTACAACGCTCCGAGGTGGTGGGAATATGAAGCGAAACCAATTTACGATGAAATTACCCACGAAATAATTGCTTATAAACCAGGGGCTTCAAGTCTACGATTTAATTATTACTACGACATCTACTACGTTTATCTCAGCTACCTCATCTTTATTAACATCCTTCCGGTTGTAGTACTCAGTGTTCTCAATATTTTAATTTACAAGAGGGTAAGTGGGCGACACTTTACATTTTAATATTATTAATATGTTTCCCTTAAATGCTAATTTTATTTTACATCGTTTTTTTTGTACTCTCATGGCTTTAAATCATCAAAGGCTAATATAATTGGGTTTAATTTACAAACTATAATAATTTACAGATTCGAGAAGCAAACAAACGCAGGCAAACTCTATCTTCTTCACAGAAACAAGAGAATTCCCTGGCACTCATGCTACTAGTCATTGTGGGTATCTTCCTTGTTTGTAACACCTTGCCACTAATAGAGACCACTGTGAAAGCTACCACGGGGATTAAAGATAATATTGTGGAGCTGGAATGTATTCGCAATTTCTTTGTTATGTTCAACTCATCCATTAATTTTGTTATTTATTGCTTCTTTGGTGAAAAATTCCGAGAGGTATTCATTCAAATGTGGCCACAATGGATTCGAAATCATCTCTGTTGCTGCTGCCCAGCCACACGTAAAAATTCAAGATATTGGAATGGCTCTCTCTCAGATGGTAAAAATTTGTGCATTCATTCGACATTCATTTAAGCTATGCATATTTTAAGATTTCTTTTTTACCCAAAAAGTAACTTACCTAATTTACTATTATTTTATTCCCCTTGTTTGCTATTATTTATTAGGTTCTGTTACCGATAAAAATCGGATCAGCATGTTTCTGTCCAGCTCAAAATCTGGAAAAGATGTTCCTCTTGAAAAAGTTTTCATATCTCATATTTAAATACGTCATTATAAGACACACGGAGTTATATTGGCTTTCAATATTTAAATTGTAACATTATTTGTATGCCATGTGATTCCGTGATACGGCGTTACGGTGTTGATATTCAAGTATTTCAAATATTAATTTCGTAGTGAATTGTTTTACAAAATTTTAATAGTCAAACCAGTACAAAATAATGGGTCCATTTATATGCAAGAATACAATATTTATATTTATCACAATAGCTGTGAAAACACAAGCGTACTAAAGTACTACTAGTATAAGTAAAGTCGTCACTCAAATGACAATTATATTGCTCGAATGAGCAATAATAAAAATAAGCCAATTAATCATAAATAAAAAGTATAACTTAATTCCATATTTCTAAAGAAAAAAATCGACCGACGTTATGCAGTTAAATTTCAGTTCTATTTCCTTCGGTTTATTTCATAGATGTAAAATAACAAATTAATTACACACAGAACACACATATAAACTATTTCATCAGTAAATGCGAATTGCTGGTATCAAATTACAATAAATTAGTGCATAGCACGAAAAACAGTAAGTAGGCTGATTATACTGATTGTATTTATGTTTTATTTAAAATCCACAAATGAAGAACTATGGAGCTGAATAAAAATTAATCGTATCCTGTGTTCCATAATATGTCCACTTAGGCACAATTTGGTAAGCCACGTCGTTTACTTAAGTCTAGCCCACCACAGTTGATTCGCCTTTTTTCGTAATATCTTCCTTTAGTGAGACGGTTCGATTAAATATAAGCTGTAAAAAAGAAGAAAAAACTCATGATAGAATTAAGAATATTTAATTTTGAGTTCTCCAGGAAATACAGAATAAATGCACGTTAAATTAGAAGCTTCATGGGTATACATGCATAGTAAAAATTAAAATATAAAAACTGCTAAACCTGAGTTGCGCTAGAGTCAGGATCAATTGAAAAGAATCCAGTTCGTTCAAACTGGTATTGAGTAAAAGGTTTGAGGTTATTCAACAGGTACTTGTCCGCAAGAGCTTCTACTTCTTTCAAAGTATCTGTACGGCAGTCAGACAAAAAACCTTCGGGAACTTCGGATTTATCTTCTGGATTTTTATGTTGAAATAGTCGATCATACAGTCGGACAGTAACTGTAATAGGTTGAGCAACCCAATGAATAAACCCCTTTGGTTTTTCCGTTTTTGTGACTGGCAGGTAAGATGCTTCTATCTCCGTCACTACACCATTGTTGTCTTTCACAACTTTTTCACATTTAAGGACGATTCCGGCATGACGAAGCCCGACAGTTTGGTCTGCTGAAAAACGCTTGTATCCTTTGACTGATTTCTGGAATTCCATACAATTATAATATGTAGGTTCTGCTCCTTAACTTCCCCTTACTAATATTTTAATCACAGAAACAAGTAACACCATTGCAATGATTGAACTAACAAACCTCTTGGAAATCATCTCTTGTAATGTAAATCACGCTATCGAATGCAACTTCGTGCACACCACCCGAAGACTCATTTGGAGATCCTGCCAGATCGGGAATTGCCAAAGAGTAACCAGCGCTTGTTTTTTTAATCAAGGTATCCTCATATGGACCTGGGAAATTTTTAAGGGTGACTTTAATGGGATCCATAACTGCCATAGTCCTTGGTGCACTTTTATTAAGAACATCTCTTGCGCAAGCTTCAATCATTGCAGGATCAACAATGACCTGAGCACCAGTTACGCCCATTCGGACACAAAATTCGTTCAATGCTTCAGCTGGTATACCTCGACGCCTCAGTGCCGGTAAAGTGAATAACCGAGGATCATCCCAGTCTGTTAAAATTAAATTAAAGGTATACTACTGCATAACAAGCCACGTTTTTAATTTTTGAATGTTTGTTATAACGTATTAGGTGCTTTACTTATAGCAATATTACTGAATTACACGCTATAGAGTATTTAATTTACCATTTACTACTTTCTCGTCAATCAGTTTTGCAATTTTTCGTTTCGAAACGACAGTGTAGCACACATTTAACCTTCCATATTCCCACTGAACTGGAATGTAGGTTTCAACGGCTTCACAAAGCCAGTAGTAAGATGAACGACGATTTTGAAACTCTTTAGTGCATAAAGAATGAGTGATGTCTTCGATGGAATCGCTGAGGCAGTGAGTAAAATCGTATGTTGGATAAATGCACCATTTATCTCCCGTTCTTGGATGCGGAGTGAATCGAACCCTACAGAGAAACATGAGTTTGAGAATATACAGCAGCTCTTTAAAAATATCAAAAACGGGCAACAACTAAGTTTGCACTACAATTAAAAAACGTTTACCTGTAGGCGACAGGATCCTGTTTTCCTTCTTCCAATGTTACCTTCATGCGCAACGTAGCAGTACCCTCTGAGAATTTACCGTGCTTCATATCCTACGAAAAATTAAAATAACACTGTTTAGTGCTCAATTGAAATTCATAATGTTAGCATTTCAAAGGTTATTATAACCCTTAATACTGTAGAGCTGTTTCTAAACCTGAAACAGTTGATAATTTTCCTGGGGATTTCTGTTTCTCCATGGCGAGGGTGGAGGGTTAAATCCTTTTAGATCTTCAGCTGCCTGGTGACAAACATATGCTAATCCTTTATTTATGAGAACTACAGCCCACTCATAAAGTTGATCAAAATAATCAGAAGCGTGTAAAATCTCCGTTGGTTCATAACCTGTACATGAATCACACCTATTTAGTTTTGCTTTATTTAATTCTTCGGGTAAATAATTGTTCATATAAATAAAACTAAATAAATAAAATAATAAGAATATAAATTTACCGAGCCATCGAACCATTTCCAGAATGCTCTTAAAAAATCTTTCTTCTTCTTTCTCGGGATTGGTATCATCGTAGCGCAAATTACAACTTCCTCCCATAGCTTTCGCGTATCCAAAATTAATATTAATAGCTTTAGCGTGACCTATATGCAAAATTCCATTTGGTTCTGGAGGGAATCTGGTGCGGACCTGTCCGTTGATGCGCTTTACATGACTATCCAGGAGTTTCAAAGCCAATGGAGAAGAAGGATAACCTTCAGTAGTAAAATTAAATCCAGGCTTGTGGAAAGGTAATTTCTTAAGGATGGCATCTATACCTTCCTTTGCTTCTTCTGCGTTTTCTTTGCCTGCTTTGGTAGTTTTAGCTTTGTCGTCTGATTTCGATTTATCAACGAGTGTCTTTCCACCTTTCAAACCTCCCGTAAATCCTTTCCCTTTTGTAGCTTCTAAAGGCTTCAAATCTTCTTCAGTTTTTGGACCGAGAATCAATTTTATTTGAAGTTCTACTTCATTTTTAACCGCACCCCCATCAGCCCATTGCATGTTTGGAATACCTCGTATATCTGCCATGACTTTCCCAACGTTAAACCGGTACCTGAGTTAAACCGATTAAATATATCAATACTTTAACGAAATTAAATGACAACATAATGTTCTGCCTATGCTACACACTCCCAGAACTGATGAAACAAAACCGTAAAACTTGTTGGAGGTAAAATTCGTGCGCGTACCTTTTTTCTACGATTTCATCTTTTTGCTTGTCGATAGTATCCTTTACAGCGCTTTCAATATCCTCTGCAGTTACCACTACTCCAATACCACATTCTTTGTCAAATTCGGCTTCATTGACACTTTGATCTTTGATATGTTCCAATAGGTACTTCAAAGCGGCTGAAACAGAATAAGATTTTTTGTTCAACGTCGACATTTTTATTTGTAACTAGGTATTATATATTATACTATATGATGAACAATTGAATTTGGCATTCAGAATACCTGTTACTCGAACTTCAGTATCAAGTTTGTTTTGAACAATACGCTGCACTAGAAAAGGAGTATACTTTTCTGTCGCTGGTTTGATTTTAGAGGCCAAAATGTACAATAAGTTGGCTACCTTTTTATCTTCCGGGAAGCCCTTCTTCGTTACGTTGGTATACTAGCAATATATTATAACAGTGATTACTTTTAGCAAGGATCAAAACCATATTTATAAATATTTTTTTTAACATTAAAACTCGGCGTTCTTAGGCGTTCTAAACATCTATAAGTGTGTACTGTGCACCATATACTACAAAAACCAACTTCATAATTTATAAAAATGCTGCAGATATTTAGAAACTGAACTCACTTCAGATACAATATTTTGGATTTGCTTGATTAGTTGCTTATTTTTCAGTGTTTCCTTGGCTTTCGATTCGCTCATTCCCAGGTTGATGCACAGTTGCAGCAAATCATCGCCTGTTTGGTCACCCATGTTATTCCTAATTTGAAAAAATTATGTTGTAGTACTACATGAATTAACAACATGAATGAACGAACATGAATTATACATATAAACAGTTTAGCGACCCAATGCAATGAGGCTAGTTGATAGCTATAAGCAGAAATACGTAAGTCATAAGTACACTCTGTATGACTTGTATGCATATTTACTAACTTTGATTGACTTTCCTCTCTTTAATATTTCTCAGTACTTACCAGTATCAAGACAAAAAAATGTCTCTGAAATAAATTCAGTCTTGTAGAAAAACTTAATACAGAGAAATCTTAAAAGTTAATTCCACCCAGGAAGAAACAAATGCTGAATACGATAATCAAAAGCCATTAGCTGTTAATTTTAAAGTCAGACAAGGAAAAATGTGATTAAGTACTGCAAAAGAAGTAAAAAGATTAAATGTACTAAACGAGTACCTATACTAGTATATTTAAAATAAAATTTAGAATGTAACCAAGTACACACCTTTACAAGGGATTAGCGATACTTCGTCTCATTTCTTTTTAAAAACTTGCATATGCAAATGTTAATTAGCACAAATACAGACCAACCAATGCAATGACCGAACACAATAAAGAAAAAAATAAGAAAAGTAAACCTGGCGTACACATACACCCTTCAGTACCTCAGCCTGTTGAACTCATTATAAAATTTCAAAAATACTAAGTACTCGACTTACCCAGATCAGCGAAAACACAAATCAAAATCAAAATATGTTCTGGCTTGAATGGTTAATTTCTAAAAATATGGTGAAACAGTACCAGGAAGAACCAGATTGAAATGATCTATGGCTATAACAGAGTAGAGACTGACAAGGAAAGCACACCGTATGGTACACCCAGATTTTAAAACCACATAGTGTAATCGATTTACCCACCTTAGTGTACTACAACGCTAAAACAACTCACTCGCATTTTGCGCCGTTCGCTCACAGTTGCCCGCCAAAGTTTAAAAAAGTCGATTTTTTGATTTTTTGCCGCCTCATAGATCCTACAATTTTCATCCGATTTTCGAAAAAATTGAATTTTTGAGATCTCCAGAACATTATCTTAAAAGTAATTTCTGGGTTTTCAAAAATTCGAAAATTTTCATTTTTTCCAAAAAAGTAGGTATTTTTTAGGGCCTCAAAAAGACGGTTATTTTAATTATTTTTTGGAAAAAATGAAAATTTTCGAATTTTTGAAAACCCAGAAATTACTTTTAAGATAATGTTCTGGAGATCTCAAAAATTCAATTTTTTCGAAAATCGGATGAAAATTGTAGGATCTATGAGGCGGCAAAAAATCAAAAAATCGACTTTTTTAAACTTTGGCGGGCAACTGTGAGCGAACGGCGCAAAATGCGAGTGAGTTGTTTTAGCGTTGTAGTACACTAAGGTGGGTAAATCGATTACACTATGTGGTTTTAAAATCTGGGTGTACCATACGGTGTGCTTTCCTTGTGAGACTAGAAAGGGGATCCGATACGATGAATGAATACTGCAATCCGTCAGATCTTGCGGCATGATAGCATTCAAACTGTTTCCGCGCCATCACATGAAGACATTTCTCATTGATTCTCCCTTGGGCCTTTAGGTTTTAACGTTGAGCGTAAGCCCACTTTTGATTGAGAGATCACTAAATTACAATAATACTTAATTTCAATTAGATAAGCAACGGGTAATTATTGAAATAAAATAAAATCAGTCCAAAGCCTGCGGCGTATTTTGAATTTGCCAGTAAATACGTTCTTACTGCGTAATTTGTGCTACAATGCAAGTAGGCAATTACAGATTACATTTGCATCATACAAAAAATATGACGTACTTACTTAAGTAGCATTCATGATAAAAAGATGTAAGGTAATTATATATGAATCAAAATAATTTCCCTGTCAGCAGAATGACAGCAGATGTAACTAGTAGATGTAATATAGTTTATTTCTCTCTTTGGCCATCAAATTTAATATTGATGTTACGCTAAGTATATGAAAATTTTTGTATGTGTAGCACCCAAAAAACGCTAGGATATATTCGAAACTCCCCATATATCATTAATTATTAACTATCATTTTAGACCCATGCGTACGTACGCACAACTAGGATTCATTAGCCTCTACTTTTTTTGGCTTAAAATAAAACAGCACTAGCAAATAAAGAAGAAAAATATTTTAAATTTTTAAAAAAGAAACTGAACTGAAGTGTGATACAAAATCTATAGTGGAGCACAAAATGTACATACACACATTGTGTCAGCGATTTACATTAATGCTGTTAGTCTTGTTCAATAACATAACCTTGACAAAAGCAAACAGCAAGCATAAAATAAAATCTGATAGCATAATATATTATTATGTGTCAATTTAGTTTAACATTTCATTGTAACTGAAGATCATTCACGTCCTCCACAATCATGCCTTCTACAACAGTTGTTCCGTCGCACTGTATAGAATCTGCAGGTGCCAATGTTAATACAATCTCTCCTATGAAAAAAAAACACAGTAATTAAGTTAAATTACATCACAATTCATAATACAGAGCTTAAACAGAATGAGAATTTTATAATAATTCCTTGATATAATAATTTATTAAAAAGTAAAACATTTAGAAAACTCTCAGGAGTGATAGAAAATTGATTGTTACCTCCTTCTTCTACTTGCATCACTTGAATCATCATATTGGAATCTTGAATTATCATGTTTTCTCCAGTGAATGTAATTTCTTCAGTCTCAACTTCACAAGTACCATCCACGTCTACGTCCGTGAGTAATTCGACCTTTGGTAAAATGTAAGTATTATCACCGGATTCATCATCTTCCCCATCACTCAAAATATAAACACCCCCATCGCTGTCATTTTCTAATTTTAATTTTCTCTTAGAAGGGCTGGGGTGACTAAATGATCCATCGCCAGGGACAAAACGAGATTCAATATATCCTAAAAAATTTCAAAATTACTCCAGTAAATATATTTCTTAATATCAATAACAGTTAATTGCGTTTGAATTGCTTCACATTTAAAATAATATTAAAAGACACAATAATACCTTTTATGTTCCACTGATGGGTGATTTCTTTATGCCTTTTTCTCAAATGTCTTGTTAGAGAGTGCTTTTGCCGAACCATTATGTTACAAAATTCGCATTTGTACCTTTGGTTTCCATGAGCGGTTTTTCTATGTTGATTTAGCATATGGATTTTGACGAAAGTTCGGCCACAAATATCACAGACTTCATTTCTCCCCTTTTCATGACCTTCGATGTGGAAGCCAAGGTATTCTTTTGAGGCGAACTTTTTTTCACAATAAGGACAATCAAACCCTTTCTCCTCTGGAGGAAGATGGGTGAGTTTGTGAGTTGTTAAGTTTATCTTCTGGCAGAATGCCTACAAAAAGATATAATCGAAATGATGAAATCATAAAGGCAATTCAGCGTCGGATCTCAAATAACAGCCGGGGTGGCCCTCAAACAAGAAATGGAAGCAATTAATAGTAAAAGAATTAGTACAGAATTAGTATCAGAATGTTTTCTACCTTATCACATTTATCACATTGAAACCTCTTGTTTCCTTTATGAATTTGCATGTGCACATCTAATGACTTCTTAGATTTCACTTTCTTCCCACACACGGCACATTGAAACTGTAAACAAAAGATATAAACCGTTGTCAAAAATAATTTTTGATTATTTTGCAGGAAATAGTTTTATAAAGCACAAATGAATGAATAACGGACACATAAATAATTGCGTCATATTTACCTGCGCTTCTTGATGTACATATTCGTGATCAGCCAACATTTCTCTCCTGTGAAAAGACTTCCCACATAAATCGCACGTGAAGCGTTTCGGACCATGAGTATATCTATGAGTCTTTAAAGAGCTCCACTTTGTATAAGTAGCTCCACAAACTTCACAGACATAGAGACCTTCGTCGTGCGGCTTTCTCTTTTCTTTCTTCTTTTTGTCCACTATCTTTCTTTCTACTTCTATATCATTTATACCGCAACCATGATGATCAGCGTACCCATCCTAAAAATATAATGCCTCAATGATTTACGTTATTTTATTCAACGTTCCTATTTATTACTAAACATATTCAATTTAACAGCTAGTAACCAACCTGCGTTACGAAGGGAAGAGCACACTCGAAGCAGTAAAAACCAACCCTCCCATGAATTAAATTAATGTGCTTCTTGAGTCCGATCAAGGTTTTACACTCTTCCTGACAACCATCGCAAGTGAAGTTGGTACAATCATGGGATTTAATGCAATTTGTCGAAGGGAGGCGTAAGTTGCAAACGGGGCACATTGCAGGGTGAGTGTGAATTGCTAAATGATAGCGAAACCTGTCTCTATCATCGAAGTCCTCATAACATTTAGGACATTTTAATTGATCGGTCCTACCTGATGCAAACGCGTCAACCTGTATAAAAAGTCGGATCAAAATATAAATTAATTGACTAGAATTGTCATCCAGTATACCAATTATTTTTTTGAATGGTTAAATTTGTTAAATTTGACATTATATTCTTACAGACTGGCAAATTGAGCTGTGAGTGGTATATTTGTTGACGTTTGTAAAAACTTTGCTGCATACGTCACAGGAAAAGCTGTCCCCATGACTTTTCAAATGCTTCTCAAGGTCTTTAGCTTTCGGGAAAGCCATGTCACAGAGTTCACATTTACGTACAACAACTATGCCTTCAGCAGTAGCAACATCATGCAATTTTGAAAACTTGTCGATTAACTGAATTTTTTCACACTCATGAGATTCACAACTTTCAAAGGTAGTGAATGACTTTCGACATGTATTACATTCAAATGAATTTAAATGCACAACATCTGCATGAAGACGCATTTTCCTTTTAGAACGGAAAACCTTATCACAAGAAGCACATTTATAGCTTCTTTTGGAACGGGAATCCTCTTCTTTTGAACATTCGTGAGCAAGGTAAGAGCTTCTGGAGAACGTCTACATAAATTCAAAACTCATGAAGTTCAAAAGCTAATAGAACGCGTCCCAAAAAGCACTTCAAAATTCCTTTAATAAAACAATTGTTTTAAAAAACAGCAAAATTACCTGATTGCAATCAGAACAATTAACTTCACCAATATGATTGTTTAAATGTCGTATAATATATTCGCCTCGGTTAAAAACCTTTTTGTTGACGCAAATGTCGCAATAATATGGATACCTGGGCTCATTATCCTTAATAGTTTTTCCATTATCACTTTCACCGGATTGGAAATGTCCCAACTGTATAGTTTCATTCGGCTCTCTTTTAACTTCGACGAAATTTTGATCTTGCTTGGGAACTACTCCGGAAGGTGGAATAGATGGATCTCCAACTGTAGAAGGTAGCTCGGAAGTTAATTTTTTTAATCTAGACTTTTCTGTTCGAGCTGCTCCAACACTTTTGTAGTGTTCTATAAGGTGGACAGCGAAATTTGAACAGCTGGATTCCTGAATATTAAATATTAAATTGTATTTGGGTAAGAGAGTGTGAAATAATTAAATTATTCAAAATAAAATAATAAATTACTAAATGATTAAGCACGTTTAAAAAACGTGAACTAACAAGTTTTCCGCAAAATTTGCATTTCCACTCTTCCAATGCTAATACAGCTCCTAGCCTAGACACTTTCTTGATTACTTTTTTCCGTTTTGTTTTGCCGAAGTCACTTTCATCTTTTTCGCTACCATAATTTATTTCTTCGGTTCCGTCCTCATCTGCATCAACATGGTCAGTGTCTTCATCCTCCAGGATTGATGAGTTTATTGTGACTAAGCCTGAGTTGCCCACAACTTCTGTAAAACTTGTTGGTTCTTTCTTAAGCATACTAGGAAGACTCTCAAAAATAAAATTCTCATCATCTACGGCTTTTCTTTTTCTCCCACTTCTCCTAGCGGGGATTGTGATTATCGACGATTCTTCATCAACTGAAAATTCAACTTTACTTTTGGTATCCTCTGCATAATCGTGGTCACACCTTTCATTCTGAATTTCCTTTGAATTATTTTGTACATTCTTATTTGCAGCTGCTGACTTTTTAATCTCAGACGCAGACCCGTACGTTTTCAAAGGTGGTTTAATTGATGACTTTGAAATCGGTGATATTTTAGGTGATGCTTTCTGCTCATTTTGAACTTTGAAAACATATCCTGGAGCGTATCCTACAATCAAAGGTTCTCCAAATTCAATATCACTAACAACTGTAAAATAAATCTGGTGTTGAAACTGGTAGCAAATGCAGTTTCTGATTCTTTCATCCGTTGTAAATGGTACAAGGGTCATCCAGTTGCATTTAGATTCGTCGCTGGTATCCAAAAAATATGACTTCTTGGCTTGGAAAATCTAGTAGAACAGGAGCGGTAATCATTATAATCAATATAGCTACTACAAGGATTGCAATAAATATAGGTAAATACAAATGTAGCTGAGAATTGAATATTAAAAGCTACGCCCAAAATTGTTTATAAATACATACCTTGAGAACATAAGTGCATTTTGGATTGTACACATTAGATTTCGGAGCATCGAGGGGACCAAATTGGACACCTTTCGATATTTTTGTTTTGGCGACTATATGCAAAACATCGTCCTCGGACTGCTGTGCTTCCAGCATTTCAGGGAGGGTAAGCAGTGCTTTCGAGGGAAGCATTGCATCTTCAACTCGGATTCCAGAATTTAACAGAGGGCAATATTCAGTCAAGTGGAGTAGACCACATACATTGCAGAATGTATTAGATTCGTCTAGAATTTCAATTCCAAGGTTTTCAAAAATAGTTTTTTTGTTAATATTACTAGCTACTAACCTGCGTAAACTTAAATTTTATCTAACTGTTGTTTGTTAAATACAAGTACCGTCAACAGAGGAAGTCGCGGTGGCCGACTTTTGAGAAAGCGTTTTCCGGGGCATTACAAATTAGAAAACGTGAATATATGATATTCAGCACCCGCTTTGTTATTCCTGCTCGCCTGCAACAAAACAGCCGACAGTAGGTATTTTGTTCTGTGCTGTTTGCTTTGTCAATTGAACTAGAATCCTAAAAGTTTGAATTTAAAACTTTAAGTATATATGTAGTATTATATGTAATTTATAATTTATAACTGCGCTGAACAATTGGATTATTGCAATAAAAAACTAGCATAATAATAATAAATGGATCAAATTCAAGGAAAATAGGTGAGACAGGCACTGTTGACGCCACCGATTACGTGTAAATATGGTCAACACGACATGCTTTAACTACCCAATGTTTTAACCTACCTTAACGTCTCTATACTTTTTGTTTTATTTTAAATTTTTAAAAGAATAAAATACGTATTATACTGTGCACATGTACGACAGAGAGTAAAGTTAGAATGTCAAACGATCAAGCACCACTGTTTTATTTAATTACTCATATTGAAACGGACATATATAAATGTTATGGTGTAGACAAAATTGTGTAAGAACACCATGCTGTTGATTGTAAGCTAAATTACAGAATTACAACTTTGGTGTATATACCTATATATATATAAGGTGCTCACATATCAATGTCATATTATACGACTTTTAGCTATTTTATAGCTTTACTCGTAGTTGTCATCAATAGGAAACTTTATATTTATAGTATATTAAGCTCGGAAAGCGTATTTAGAGTCAGTGACAATTTTCCGAATGTCACAAATAATGCCAATAATGAATGGTATCTACATACCTAACTCTAAGTATCCTTCAGAGTTTGAACTACCAAATGTCAAACTGTATCTTTCTGAAAAAGTAGTTACTGCATTCATAGTTCATTCATATGCATGTATGTGTCCTTAAGTCACAAGTTTAAATTCTTACGATCACCTTGTTCATCGAAATAATCCTATTCCTTGCAATCATTACTAATTGCAACAGCTCCTAATAATGTATTATTAGGAACTGGTGCTTAAAATTTTAACATAATCAATAATAATCATGGTTTTTGTTTTTTTTAAATTTCAGTTGATGTCTTACCTTCCAAGGGTAATACGCAAAATATTTCATTTAAAAGTTGTACCTGCGTTATATGTTCACTAATAGAATATACGGTTTTTAAAAAAATTGTATAGAACTATAGACAAAATGAATTTTTAAGACTCCCTACACGTATTCTGTAGCAGTGCTGCAAATTGTTATTTAGGTATACGTTTTTAACATTGATTTAACAATAACAATAACAAAACTAGATTTTCAATGTTAACAAACTTATAATAATAAAACAATAATAATTTACATCACTGTTCTGCAGATAACAGATAACAAATTTCGGACAGGCTTATTATTTAAAAGCAAGGAATGTGTTCAACTGAATCACAGGTCGTAGGTCATACATTGCTAAAAACGATTAAATCCCACTAACAATTACTGCTATTAATAAAACTGAACATGTTAAGTAATCAGTAAATCAGTTGTTTTAAACCATATTTTGCTTTTGTCGACATTAGTTTTTGATAACTTCAATAATGTTCAACAAGCTGCAAGCTAAACATCATCAACATAAATCATTATTTTACAACAAATATGTTGAATTAGGTTAGAAATAGTTAAATTAGGTAACTTGGGACTATTTTATCAATACATTACTTACTCGTGTCAAATTCAGGTAATAAATTGCAAATTGTTGTGACTATCGTTCCCGCTCAAAAGTTCGGAAATTCACGGATTTACAATTTATTTCCTCTCCACTGACACAGCAAAGGCTGCGGATGATGAAGTATTCATATTTTGCAGACTTGGTTCTTCTTTTGTAAATTACTGATAAAGTTCGATTATTTATTTTAGAAACACATTTTGGAATTTCCCAAAAAGTTAACAAGTAGGAAAATCTGAAATCTGGAGAGAATGATGAAGATTGCAGATTCCTGAGTCAGGTATAATATTTTTCCTTTCTCCACCTTTTCCCATTGCTACACCAGTCCCATGGATCGTCGTCCCGTTTTACTTTTTGAGCTTCATCTCCATCCAACCCAACTATAGATATAACTTACATAGAAACGTCCATCTTTCGTTGGTGTGCGAACATGATTTTCTTGAGATTAGTTTCTGCTTCCTCGATGGCGCACAAGTGGAGATCGCTGAAGGTGGGGCACTATTTATCAGCAAAACCCAAAAAGCAATTGAATATTTCATAACAGTTTTTATGACTCACTCACCTAAAGTTAATTTAATTTAAATATTGCTTATCTAAGTGCATATTATATGAAATTCAAAGTAGAGAAGTAAATTAGTTAATCACGCAAAACTATTAATAATAAACTTTAATCAAGCATCCTCCTCCCCAGCTTCCGAGGTTTTCAAGCCTGTTTGGGAACAGCCAGAATAGTAGTATAAATATGATGTTGAAAAAAATTGGTTTCAAGCTTTCAACTTTCAATTGTAATTAATTAAGAGCTGGATCCACTTGAGAGGCGAAAGAAAGCAGTCGCATACTGCAGGAGCTCGTAAATACTTAGTAGCAAAAGTTATATACATGGTCTATTCAACTGATTCAAAATATTATTTTGGGCCAAATTTTATTTTAAAATTATTGGTGAAATTTAAAATAAGAAAAATTCAAAGTGTATAGCTAAAAAGTAACAAAACAGTGAAATTCGAAATTTAATATATAAGAATAAAATAAATACGTGGCAAATATAAAATAACAGACGCAGCAAAATGTCAAGCGAAAGCGAGGATTTTGATAGTGAATACTACTGTCAAGAAACGGAAGAGCAGGACTTTGAACAATGTATGTACGCCCAACTATACGATCTTAGCTCAGACATACAGGGTGTCCAAGAATCGATTGTTGAAATAAAAGAAGGAGCAAAATCAATGATTTGTCCAATTTTAAAACAAATCAAACAGTTTGAAAGAAAAATAAAAACTTTGAGAGCTGAAGCGATTCGGGTTGTTAATCCGTTAGTACTACAAGTCGAAAGATTAGAAAAAAAGTTGAAAGTGTTGGAAATCAAACAAAAACATCCAAAAAAGCGCACTACTAAATCAAAACTTCAACTCCATGCTGTCAGCAAACGCCATAATCTACCACAAACCCCAGAAACGATGTACACGCCGTTACTAAAGAGCAACAGTAACACCTGTGAACGCAAAGAAAAATCAAATGAAGGTTTCGAAAATCAAAACTCAAACTCTGTTGTTATCCATGGAATACAGGAATGCGAAAGTGAAAATATACTTACACTTACGGTGAACGTGCAAAATGTTATGAAGCAAATTGGAGTATCAAATATAAAATTTAAGGAAGCTAAACGAATGGGGCCATATTATAAAGCACGGTGCAGACCTATTTTAGTACACCTTCATCACAGTGGCGACCAACACCAAATCTTAAAATTAAAGCCTAAACTAAACCTGCTTAGTGAAACAAGACATATTTTCATCGAAAAACTGCGAAATAAAATGGAAAATCGAATCCACTACCGGCTAGTGCAACAAGCAAGAAAATTTAAAAAGGAACAACCTAATGGCAAAACTTTCATTATTGGACCTCGAATTATTGTTTTAGATGCAAATTTCAAATCTACATACTATTGTGACTCAAATCTTCATATTACAAGAGAACGAAGCGACCCTATATTCTACACATACAAGAATGAAGCCACAAATGGAATTCAAAAATTTTATGCAGAACAACGATACATGCCACCCTGTACGTAGACGATCACAGCACTTGGTACTCATATTACGCTACGACCATAAAACCTAATATTGCGAGCTACACAAATTGCTAACACAGCAATATTTGTCAAATCTAGCCATATAATTACTGCAACTGGATCACATGAAAGCGACAACGGAAATGAAAATGCAAAGCTAAAGATAATTATAATTAATACGAATGTAGTTTTAAAAAAAACTTGTTTTTTCTATCATCATTACACCGTCCTCGGTATTGCTGTAGATAAAAAGATATACATTAATATCATTTGTGAAACGTAAGTACTAATTCTCTTAGCAGTAAATAATGATGAATTATGCATAATTTAAAATATTTATGTACAATGTACAATTTTAAAGGCCGTATATTAAGAATTGTTGTTGTATATGTAATCATGCCTAAAAATTTATTGTCTATAATTTCTGCAATATGTATTTTTAAGTAAGAACGTTGATAAAACCATAATATGAATTGTAGTAATATTACTCAAGTGGATCTCCCAACTAAAATATTGAATTCAATGTATATGATGATAAAATGATAATAAATTCAGGGCCATGGGATGAGTCCCACAGAGCCCTTATTGTGAAACTAACTAACTAAACTAATTAAGAGCTATGGTAAAAATCATGTACTTAGACAAAGATAGGAAATTTTGAAGACATCCAAAATAATATATATAATATGTTATATAGAGTTAAAAAAAATTAGGCTAGTGAAAACAAACTTTTTGGTATAGTTGTAATATGTATATTTAACGTATGGATAGTTTCAGGAATCATTCTTATTGTTCATTTAAATTTTGCCGTGCTTCATATATTGTGAATAAATACGCGTGATTGTACGAAATATACGATACAGAATATAACAATACGAAATCGTTGTAAATAAATAATAGTTAATGGTCTTTCATTTTTATGAACAAGCAGGAAGAATCTTTATTACTGCTATACCACAGAATATTTTTTGACGAAACATGAAATTAAACGTTTGAAGGCGACGGTAGCAGTAGCAGCAGTAGCGTATGTACTATAGCAAAGTGGTAGATGTAATCTAATAGTAAGACGTAAGAAGAGCAAAAGACAAACTTTATTCCACAAAATAAACTGGAAAACTATATCTACCAAAAGAAGTATTTCATACATGCCTTTCCTATTGCATTGCCTATAAAATCCCACGGCGAACAGCGGACTGCCTGGTCGGACACTGGATCATTCAATGAAGAGAAAGCTCATGGTTTAAAAAAGGGGAACTTTACACAAAAATATGGCTATAATTACCTGCACTGCACACTGCACTGTACAACTGACTGTCGACTGTTGTGAAATTTCTTTATAATTGTTTGTTGAGTTTACACAACTGCTTCCTCACCTACTAATAATCGAGGGTGCGTAAAACGTAAGGTCCACCGCCAATTAGGCAATCGGTATCTCGGTAAATTTCAAGACCAGATTTTCAAGATATATACCTACCGTAAAGCTTTTAATAGCTCCCGTCTTCCTAATAACTCCCCAGGGGTCTCTAAGAACTCCCGGAGCCTCTAATAGCTCCATTATGTTTTAGCATTGAATCAAATGAAGACGACCTGGCTTTTTTATACTCTGGTCTGGTTTCTAATAACTCCCGGGTACTGTTGTATTTTGTTCACAATTCACAACAGTTATTTCGTTTGTGATTGTGAACCCACGATCATAACCACAAACTAGTAAAACCAGATTGTCCATAATCACAATACCCATCACGATCTCACAGCAACAAACATGATTAAACATGTTTACCCACTCATCACTGTGTCAACGTTTTGTGAATAATCCCAATCTTTCACAGTCACAATCTTAGCCTGTTAAACTACATTGTGACTGTTTTGTGATCTCAAAATCACTAGTATTCACAAACAATAATTGTGAACAGAATACAACAGCACTCCCGCGTCTACAGCACAGTTTGACGTAGCTCCCCCCGGAAATTATTAGAAACTTTACGGTAATTACACACATATTGCGGTTTCATTTACTTAAAGGCGGTTCTGAGTTACAATCTAATTCGTCAACATTTACTATTTGTATATGTGAAAGATTTAATATTATAACATTTATAATTTCGTTATAAAATAAAATATGCCGTATTTATATCTTATCATCATGTCAAACATCCTACTTAAACAAATTAACAAAAATAATTCTATCAATAAATCGTTTTAACGATGACTTTCATTCGCCCGTGGTTAAGCTACTGGTTTTTTTACGATTAAAGGAATAGAAGTTCACGGTAGTCCACTTCCAATAACGATTTTTCGAGAATATGAATATCTTGAACCGAACAATAATAAGTACCCTATTTGTTCGAATAAGTGCCGGGGCTCGAATAAGTACAGCACATTTCACCAGGCGTCCTACGCAGTAAAAGTTTAGACAAACATGCTGTCACCAGGCTCCCTACGCAGTATAGATAGTAGAGTAAAATATATAAACTATATAGCTGAATGTTAGAAACACATTTCAGTCAAAGGTAATGACAAACAACACCAAAACTATTTTTGGCATAATTTTGTATAAATTAGTTTAATTTTTTGACCAAAAACAAAAAAAAATTAAATAACCGCAGGGCCCAAGCAAGAGCCAGGTTTCAAATAAGCGCTGTGGTGCCAGACCAAACAATTTAATACTGTTTATTCGAACGAATACGATACCACGCAGTAAAACGGGACGTTACGTATGTTTACCTACTTTAGACATACAATTCTCATTGTGTCAATTCGTTTCGACTTTTCCACGAATCGCTGGGCTACACAATTTTGATTCTTCTAAATAGTAAAAATCAATGACGGTTTAAAATATAATCAGTCTGTGGACAAGGTATAAATAAACCCCCCAGAATGTCCCAAATTAGTTCATCTACGATTTAAAAGTTACATCTACACCTGAAAGATGATGATTTTGTAACTCGATTTTCGTAAAAAGTTAGTTCGGTGAATCAGTTCCCTGATTGGTGCGCTGATTTGTTGGTTGAGGGGTATATATATACATCCCAGAGGGGTAAATATGCCCCTCAAGGGTCTAGATTAACTCCTTTCAGGGATGTAAATAAACCTACTCGGGGAGTTTATTTATACTATGTCCGCTGACTGATAATTGAATTGGTTAAATAGAGTAATATTTTCTAAACGACTACCAGCAATAATCCGTGTAATCACGATAGTAAAATTACACACCATTCAATGGTTAATAAACACTTTAGAATTTAAAAGAGAATTTAAAAAATTTAAATCTGAATGCTTATACAGTTTTGGAGCTGTGACTTTCAGTGCGTACTGACTGCGACTACGACTGTGCTTAAGTAGTACGTAATTATATAATTAACATATAATGTATAATATTTGTAATACTGGTTATACTTAGGTATATAGTCGTAGGGTCGTAGTCATACTAAAAAAGTGCAGAACTATTTAAATGGAAACTAATTCATGTTTATATTTATATATTTATAATAACATATATATACAATTTTACTACAAAAATTCAGGAGTATAATTATTGCTTTGTTAATGACAACAGTGACAGTAATACAGTATGATTTGTATGATATTAAAGAAATTAATTATTGCTGTAGACTGTAGACCGGTCCGGTAGACCTTTTTTAGATTTTTAGACATAGGCTTGATTTTTATTCTTCACTGATTCACAAAATGAAAATCTCTGTTTAGGAATGAGGAAGGACAATTTGCTGCATCTGGCACACAAAACGTGAAGTATAGTTTAATGGCTTAGCAAAGGCGCGAGTTTGAGAATGTGTAAACTTTCTGATTTCTGATGTTTCCAATCAAAGTGAAAGATTGAAAGATGTGTTTTATATCATCGAGTTCGATCCGAGATTGTGTGACCGAACAACATTAAATTGTCAGATGGTGTCAAGCCAAGGACCCGAAGATCGAAAATCGGGATATTTAGTCGACTCTTGCTCATTTTTACAGCGCGAAAGAGACTTTGTTGTTGTTAAAGCACGTGCTAGTGTGAACTTTAAGACAAGTTAAATATTTGAATAAATAAGTACTTAAGTGTGTCGTGAATGTGAATTACAGGTTGCTATTTCCATTCTTTGAAGTTTGAACTCTAAATTAGCCGAAGGTATGTACCTAGATAAAATCATGTAGTCCAAGTAATTGCTGATAGTTATTGTATGTAATGTTATTTGTTATTGCTCCGCTTGACAAATGATGAAGTAATGAGTAATCTTCAGAATCTTCGTACTTGTATATCTCTTGTAATTATGAAATTGCACTTAACACTTAAGTTAGCATCCTACATAAAAAATGCATGAATGCGTAGTTTTAAGTGTACTTTACCAATGTAAAAAAATGTATCTACAAACCTTGGTTTCAAGTATGCAATAGGTAATTTGCAATAATATTATTAATCGAACCAGATTATTGCGCGTCAACAAAATAATATACAAATGTACACAAATTTTGGACTTTTGTAAAGAATGTTATTTTTGTGTTTTGGACCTCACGTTTTGTCTGTCATCTACAACATTTGTGAGATAAATATAATATAATAATAATTTATTCATTTTGTCGATTTGGCCTCAGCCCATACAACATTTTTCATTACAAGTATGATTTTGCGGATGATTCATCCTTGGTGAATATAATATAATATGTATGTAAAGTCAGTTGATAGTAATAGATAAATATAATACCTATACCGATACTTGTTTTAATTAACAATTTAGGCATACAAAAAGGAATGGATATTGATGAGGAGAACTCAGGCTCAGTCAACGCCAGTGAATCTATTCATCATGTAAATGCAAGCAGTCTTTTTGGAAATATTCCTGGTGATCATGATCCCCTATCGCCTTCAAATTTGAGTAATTCTACTTTTTCATCCGTGTCAAGTAGGGGTCGTTCGAAAGTATGGAATGAATTTGTTGTCGCCGCAGACGGAAAAAAGGTCTGTGAGTCAGTATATTTTAGCTACCCACTAATTAATCAATACTGACACCTTCTAGCCCTGTAGATGTGATTAGCCATTTAAAAATACAATTGTAACTTTGTATTTGAAATAGGTAATCTGCCGTTTGTGTGGAGATTCGTTATCTTATTCTAATTCTCATAGTACATCTTCAATGCTTAAGCATCTGAAGCGAAAACATCGTATGGATTTGTATCCTGCGGAAGAATCGTTAAGACCAGTTGGAGGAGGGAAGAATTCTGACAAACCAAAAAAATCAAACAAAGTCAAGAGGGTAACCACGATTACTAATACAGGTTATTGTTTGATCATTTATTTGATTGTATAAAAATAAGTTACAGTATTGATAATTCATATCGTCCGTATACTTATCTGTTATTATTATGGATCTAGCCGAAGTCGAGCCCGAGCCCTCGATACAGCACGGTCCGTTGGTATTTACAGAGTCTTGTGTCCGAATGAGATGGACCGACCATTCGGACGCATTCTTAGGAACGTTTGCTCGATTGTATGCAGACGAAAGCTATACAGATGTAACATTAGTCGCTGAAAAAATATTTTTTAAGGCCCATCGAGTTGTTCTTTCTGCTGCGTCTGATTTTTTTGATGAAATGTTTAAAATGACGCCTGCCGGCCAGCATCCCATCATATTTTTGAAAGACATCAAGGCAATGGAATTACGGCTTTTGATAGACTTCATTTACAAAGGGGAAGTTGCCATACCCCCTAGCGTTATTAATGAACTTGTTCGAATTGGAACGGATATGAAAGTACGGGGACTTTGCGATTTTCAGTGGAATGATTCAATGAAGTCTAGTGTGTTTAACATCAATCAAAATGGTATGAACATGCATTTCTTTCAATAGTTAGGAAGTAGTTTTACAACTTGTATATAATTTTTAACTACAAGGGGTTGAGCAAATAGCTTTTATTAATGATTAAAGGTCCGAGGTTAAAAGCACATTTTTTTAACTATTCTTGCTTCTAGGAAATTCAATTCAGCAGCAATCTCAAGGACCGGCTCGTACAAACCATCAGACCTCAGCTGCTCCAGCACAATCATCTCCTGTTGTTGCGTCAGCTCAAGGCGCTACAATGGCATCCTATTCGTCAATATACAACTCATTTTCTCCTGCACAAACTATAACGACCTTTTCGCCGCTAGCAGCAACAATGGCTAGTAAATTGGTTAATACACGTGGAATAAAACAAGAAATCGATGTAACAAAATCACCTGCAATTATCACAAAACATTTAAATTATCAACCCACCACATCATCTGTGCAACCGACGTTTGCCAGGATTCTGACCAATGTTCGTCCCAGTGGCAATACTATAACTTCCCCTGTTAGTCAAGTGCTACCTGTGACAACAATCGGATCTGTAAATAACAATGTTCTGCCCACTTTAAAGCGTTTTAGAATTCTCACATCTTCTGCTGCATCCAATAAAGTAGGGGTTGGGACTGCTAGGTATGATCTAGCAACAACAACTCCAGGTATTTTCTTGTTTACAAAAATTCCGGCTTGTGTAGTAAAGTTTTTAAATCCATTGATTGCTTGTATAAGTTGTTTATGCTGTGGACTTCTTTTTCTGAAACTTGGCGCTTTCCGTTACTTTTTACGGTTATTTAACTTTTGTGTTTGGCAATGATTTCTTCTCTAGGTGGGACAAACCAAATAGGTACAAACGGCTTAAACTCTGACACAGAAACCGTGTTAATGGTTACAGATGATGGAGATACAGTTCTCTCAGCTGCTCCGGGAGAAGTCACGGTTGTTCCTCATCCCCAGGATACACTTACAACTATAAAAACGGATCAGATTGACTCCCATAGTCAGCACCTGGGAGCGCATCCTATAACATTAGTATCTCATCATTTGGGCGATTCAACGGAAGATCTGGATGAAGTTGTATATTCTATTACAAGCGTAACTGGGCCACATGGCGAGGTATTTCTTTGTAAATAAATGTTTCCACTTTAGTTTTTAAATCCTTTATAACAAAACATGGACGTGGGTAGAATCTTACATATTTGTCCCTTGCCTTCACTCGTTTTCCATCAAATTTTATTTTGTTTATCTGAGCTTCAGTATGTAACAAAAATATAAGATGTATTCTTGCTATTTTTTCAGGTATTGATGTCGGACACAGTGGAAGGGGATGGATCTGAAACTGAGACAATCGTTGTTTATGGAACTGGCGATGATGTTCATCATTCTGCAGGATGTGAATCCGATAAAAAACGTTTATAGAATAAGGATTGTTTTCCAGTTCTTGTACGCCGCTAAGTAATGAACTTGAAAACGTTAAAGTTTAAGCATTCGAAAGTTTTACGTGCTTGCGGCATGCACCGCGCGCATTATCTTCATCGCGATAATGGATATACAAAGGAAGAATTGTCTTCCCAAATTTAGACTATTTGCTGAGCTAAGGTTGACTGTCAATATAATTGAACTATCACAAAATTACAAAATAGATGTACCTACCTACCTATATTTAGTGACATAATATTATAAATACTGAATGTATGTAAAGGTATTGCGTAGAAGATTTCGGTAAAAGTAATGTATTGTTAGGTACATCATGATAATCCTTTTGTGTTTGACACTGTGTAAATTCTAGTCTCCTACGATTGTTTTTTGGAATGTATTTTCAACTTTTAAGCTGTTCAGACGTATATCTGAGAAATCCCATAGTTCCAGTTGTACTTTGTATTGAGCTTTTCACCTTTGAAGGCTTAAAATGCCTTCGCGTGATACGACACATAACTTCCACCACGAAAACGCAAAGGCGTCTTACACTTTAAGCGATGTTGTAGTCTATGACCTACGCTAGATATTATTAGTAGGTCTGATCGTCCGGTAATTTGTAAACATAACGTAGTTAAAATAAATAGTGAATTATATAAGCAGGATTAAGATTTTACCTTTATCCATTAATGTAATTAATTTTCTAATGTTGTGGGGCGAAACCTATACATTTATATACCTTATACGTTTGATTCATTTCATTATTTTTTACTTGTTTAATGGTTATTATGGTACAATACATTATTGGGTACACTCCGTTTTTTAATCTTATTGAAATTGTTATAAATTACCAATTGTGATTCAACCAAAAAGGGAATAATAAATAAAGCAATATTGCTTATCTGCGAAACTTTTGATTTCCCGTTTTACACGAAAATCCTTTGAGGAAAAAGTTGGTGATATGTGTAATTGTAAACGTAAGCTATCTAACCTCACTTTAGTTTCTCTCAGTACCACTCTCCTTCAACCATTCTGCCATCACAGTCGTGAATCCCGTGAGGATGCTCGCTCACGTAACATTTATAATGACATACCTTGTCGGCAATAAGAGGCGAATCTTTTACTCGAATTCCCTCTTTCGATGAGCAAATCCTTTTCTCATGGGTGGTTAACCCCATCCATCTCCATCAGTACACAATATTACTTATTATGAGTAGAAGTCAGAAGTTGAGCAAAAATATGGAGAAAAAATTATTAGTGCTATAGACTTTGAGCTGAATGGAAATGGAAGACTGACACGCCTTCCCCTGGAAAAAGAGAAGAAAAATCATAATATATTTCCGAGTATCTGCCAGTGCGTCAGAGAAATGCATGTAGCTTAGGATATTTTTGAAATGTTGATTTCTTTTTTATTTTTGTGCATTCGTACTGTATTCCTACTCATAATCATCACATGTTTAATTCACTGATACATAAACAGTTTGAACAAATTTGATTTAAGTGGAAGTTTAATAAACTGTAAACAAATTGCAAAATCTAAACCATGATCTCTATTTTGAGATTTGAGTAGGCGAGATTTATAATTTGATGGGATCTTCCGGTTTTGTAATCAGTCCTCAACAACCTATTTTATTTTCCCAGCAAATTTCCTACAGCCCACACACTTTTGTACGTTCTGTGTTTCTCTAATTTAAGTGGAAACTGTCTAAACTCTGGACTCTGGAGCGATACTGAGAAACCATTATTATACCAATGTAAGCTAAATCCACCCGTTTAATTTCAAATCCGGTGGAACCACTGAACGACATCAGGATTTTCGACAAACTTTAATCTAACTTGATTTTTATGAGTAAAATTCAACATGGCTTGATGTTTAGCATTAATTCGTTTGTTTTTTTAACCCGATTTTTATTTTTAAAATGTGCTGCTTCTTAAAGATTTTTTAAAAGGGGTTATGCAGAGTATACAAGGCCACTAACATTTTAATGTTGGGGGGTACTACAACTCATACAATTCGCTTGAATTTACCAACCCCTCTGAGAAACTGTCAACAAAATTGAATTATGAAGCCTAGAAAGGTAAACCGTAATCCTAAACCGTATCCTTAACATGGTTGTTTACTCGCTGTGAAAAGGATCACCTTATGGACGTGGTTCTTATGATTAGAGTTGTCGGAATGCATTAGTATTCATTCTATGACTTTTATTAACACTGCACTAGCCAGTGGTGGGGTGCTAGGCGGATTTAACGTTGTTTGCTAACATTTCATGGGAATTCTGGAGAACTGTTTAGTGCACACGTACACACTTCCACACTTATTTTTTCCTTGTATTGCTCATTAGCATTATTTCGTAGTTAGCAAAGCTTTTTTTTAAATTCAAATATTTGACAATAATATGAGTACCTACCTACCTACATAATTATTAGTCCATCTTGACCCTCCGTAAAAATATCGCACATTTAACCTGACACCTACAGTCACCTATATTACTGTGCACCTCAATTTTAAATCGATTTTTCCATTGAGTAATAATAATTATCAAATAACTACTTAATTACTTAACGAGAAAATCTGTCAGCACCTTCACACTACATTTTACCTCGCTGAAGTGTGCTCGAAAATCTTCGTACTTGGGTAATTTCTATCGCGTAAAACATTTGCATATACATATAGGTATGCACTATTACTATATGCAGTTACTGTACATGTACCTATTTAAAAGGCAGGAATATTATACAGACAACGGTAGACCTCTCATCTCTGTACTTACAACAAGTAGGATTCTCAGTATACTATGTACATAAGCCATCCGGTCCGATCCTCTGATCTGTAGTCGTTGCCGTAGTTTGTAGTAAAGGACGGTTGCGTTTTGCGTGGTATCAGTGTGTGTGTGTGTGTGTGTGCTAGTTTCTCTCCAGATCCTCCACACTTCTATCCTGGTACAACATGAAAAAGATTCAGTCAGTTCCAAAGCTTCCGAAGGGAAACATATAGTCAGCTTTTCTCTCTCCGTATCTCTCACACTCTCTCTGTCTATTTCTCACTGGAGAAGACAAACTTCATCCCAAGGCCCAACACTTGGATTTAAGAACTACAAGGATAACGACAAAGAGCTCAAGTAACTTGTTTAGTGTCGGCTCCTGTATATGTGCGTTTTCAACTTTCAAGTTCATTGTCTTGAGAAACTCTTTGACTATACCACTCCGTCAACGAGGACAGCGACGTCAACAACAGCTTCAAATTGTATCCTCTAAAGAGCAAAAACAAAGGAAGAGACGCTACTTGAAGAAAAGTGAAAACTTTTATTCTTCGGTTCTTTACTTTCACTCAATCCCACGTCTCATCCAGACCAGGACCAGACCAGAACCAGAACCAGAACTAGGAATACCAACAACCAAATACATGTACAATTGACACACAAAGAGTAGAGCACCCGATTGAAAAACTCTCTCGCCTATTTACTTTGAATCTCACCCTAAATCCTGTAGCAATACACTGTTCAACTGTTGACAAAACAGACCACATTAACATTAACAACAGTCGTAGCAGCCTTGGGAGCTGTAGCTTTCCCTTCTCCCTTCAATCTGTAAAGTGCACTGCTATATATAAGACGTTCGCTTTGACTTTGAAATTGTTTTCAAGAACAAAACAATACGAAAAATTCTTTTGATTTTTTCGTTGCACCGTAAAAACGAAAAACGAAGTACTAAGTAATTTGGGATGATTTCAGATATTTCTACTTGTGTACTTTCTGCATTGGGATTTGTGAGACGCGCCACGTGAGGTGATTGCTATCAGTCAATTGCCTACCAACAACAGTGAATTTCTCTGCTACTACTTTGTGAACTTGTGGACATTCAGGAAAGAAATTTTTGAGAACCTTAAAAGTTTCATTGACTATCAATTTGTCAAAAATAGAAGAAACATAAAAAGTATTGTTACAAACAATATACAGCAAAGTTAAAAAAAATTTAATTATGAATATTTTAATTCAAACATAGTACAGCCCACATAATATGTGTATTCTTATCATAACACTGAGTGTGAACCATTCCGATTCTGATGTAGTGAATAGAAAATAATCCTCTTGAAAATTGGTCGGAGAAAGTCATGTATGGCCGCAGGTGTAATCAGAGCTCTTTAGTATCTAGCACCGTTTTCGTTCCGAGGATCAGTAGCACGACCAGGACCGGGACCGGGACCGGTACCGGTACGAGTACAAGAATGACAATTGGATTCTTTGTCATTTGCCTCTGTTTCCATGGGCTCCTAGCTGATATTCTTACACCACCCAATACTCCTACGATATCCCTTCCAATTCCTAGGAAATCTTCTTTGGATGTTAATACAAATCCCAAGTCCACGAGTAGAACAGGAACGGTGACAACGAAGACGGAGTCCAGGAGCACGAGGACGACTACCACCACTACTACTCTTCCCATCACACCAATTTCTTTCTCCGCAAATCCACCAGATGAACAACTTCAAAGGCCGCTACAGCCTCAAAATAATCCAAGGAAATCCATCGGATATGTTGCAGGTAATGTCACTCTTCACTTTTATTAATGGCTTTTTATGGTTCTCATCCTCTCCAATCCGTCTGTATCCATTACCCATTATCCATACAGTTCCATTGAAAAGGGTATCTATGGCATTATAGGAGCGGGGAAGTAGACATAAATCCCTCCTACACGTTTAGCCCACGGCAATAAATCACTCTTCTCAGATCAGGTAGTTGGAGATTAGCACGACAAAATATGCACACCTTGAGCTGTAATAATAAGTAATTGGAATATTTATGAGTATACTACAGCGAGGCACGCGTCATTTTGAAAAACCCCGTTTACAAAATAATCCAAAAGGTTTATGTGGGGCTATAAGTGAAATTAGAAAATTTTTTAAGGCCTTTTAAATGACATTTCACTCGTTAAAATCGGGTGGTATTTTACAAAGTTGATAAATTATGTAAATTAGGTAGTCATGATTTTTAGCATGTACACATTTGGGGATAGGCTTTTTGGCCGTAATTTCAAATTTTATACGTGGTACGACTGGTTCGGATGTTCTTGTTCCAAATTTAAAAAAAAGTCTATACCGGTACATATTATTTGTACAGTTTCCATCTACCAGGGTCAGTGTTTGCATAAGCATAAATATTTTAACTATGTAGTTAGGTACTTTTAACACAACAGAACTGATTGTGATTTTCATGCCATATGGTTTGAAAGGTATCTCCATGCAACTGAAATACTTATTAAGAGAAAAGAGAAAGCTCCTCAGCTATATGCACTTTAGCTAATATGTCCGCCTTACCTCAATATTGTCCAATTATGCCCTTCGTACACGCTTTCCTCATTAATTAATTACGCTGGGATTCCCTATATTTTTCAAAAGTTGTCCATTCCTTTTGTTGCACCGTGTCTGCACATACTGCGGTTTTAGAGGAAACCGCACCTGGAGTCTGGATTCTGGAGTACAGAGTGGATATAGAAGATGAAGCACTCTTGTAAAATAGTAAAGTTGTCGATTCAGTATTCCTTTGTAAAGTTGAGAGTGCAAACAATGCAGATCTACACAGAGGTTGCGATAACTCCGCTCTGTGTGTACGTTCAGTACGTTCACATTCAAAATATCCAGTAGTCTATCTATAAAACATGTTATCTCAAATTGAAATCTGCTCATAGTTTGTAACGGAGAGTAGTCACTGGGTAACAATAGTTGCTGTGTGCTCCAACTCCAACCCAAAATTTAGAACATCGTAATCGTTTTATTTGAATTATATGCTAATATAGCTATGGAAGCACAAGTACAAATGCTACAGCTAAAACCCCTATAACGACGACAAGCTGGACCACAAGGCACTGACACTTATATAGGCTCACTCACATTATCTCGTTAAAACCGCGTGTAAATATCTTCATACTTTATGATTCATAATAGAAGTTCAATTACTATCCTGGTTGCCTATCGATTATCGTGACTACTACGTCAGACAGATTCAAAATGTAACATCTACAAAGACCAATTCTAACAGTTTCGTTAACATAACAATATTTCGTACTTGCAATATACGTATGTACGTATATACGTATGTAAGTACCTTACCTAAACACCTACTACTTTTTCATAGTTTTATAGGTCTACCTATAAAAAAAATCTTGAGCTTCTGCAGTTCTCTATAGGCTTGCATTATTGAATTGAATACTTTTTAAATGGTGCTAGGTGGTGGAGGTTACACTATATGTATACGTAGTTATTAACGTGATAAGTGCATGTCATTATTATCTGCATATAAAACGTAATTATCTCGTCGTCAATAGTCGATGAAGCTGGCTCATAAATATACACACATGTGGAATAGAGCAAAAATGAACTTTTGTGTTATCTCAGTTTGATGAGAACTTCCAACAGATTTATTTTCCCGCATTTCCCTTTCATGCACCCAATTTATTTTTGCATGATGTAATTTTAAAATTTTTCCTACATTATTTTGTTCATTAAAAAATCACTACAGTTCAGATACTGCTTGCTCACATAGTAGTACACATATACATAATGCAATAATTATTATTATATAGCGGATACACTACTGGATTTCTCATTAGTTAGTAAAGTTGGGTGAGCGTGGGTTGAGTAGTGTGTCTTGGTGTATTGGTTGGATTTTTGAGGTAGATTTCAATTTAGAATTTAAATGTGATTTTACTCGGTAGTTTTGGCACATAATAATATGATGTGAAAACTGACGATGAGAAGGAAACCTCTCCGATGTAAACATCATGGGATATTAATATTTTCTATAGGATCTCTGCTTTGTGCTGGTCTCCTGTATGCAAATATCCTTTCAGCATTTTTCTTTTGTTAAAATATCTCTATATTGCTCCGTATACTCACATAACCATATAACAACAACAAAATGATGCTTATAATAATACAAATAGTGGTACTAGTACCTATAGTCGTATTCGCTAATATGCTAATGCTCCCTAATGAAAAAGCCGTATGAGGAGATCTTTATTGAGAAAATCAGAAAGGGAAATGATTGTGGCGTTGAGCTGTCGTTGCTGAGCATTAGATTACATTAAATACACATGTTTGACGTTTGAGTACAGGTCCATGGATGATTCGATAAAGAAATACCCAGTGTGGTCATAAAATATCTATAATCCATTCCAGGATCTTTAGTATGGGAAGTATGAATGGGTGAATGCATCAGTGGTTATGCCTATATCCGTCTATATAGCCTTCACTTTTTACTTTGTCCCGGTCCATAAGTAGCCCGGCCCGGAAAGTAATACGGCTTTGAATGCATAAGGTGAGTAGATGTCTACCCTACTACACACACACTTAGGCACAAGTTTAGTATTTTGGTATCATGGTTGAGTACAGAGCCAGCAACAGTACAGCACAGTATGAGAGTAAAGCACACGTGAACTCTGGAAACATAAATATTGATAGCGCCCATAATGTCAAATGGTGTCTACGGAGCGATTCATTTTATCTTCTACCTCGAAAATTCCTGTTCGTAGTTGCATTAGCATAAAAGAAGAAGTTGTTAGGGAAAATCGCAAAATGTGAGTTAGAGAGAAAGTAGAGAGTAGAAAGTGGCGGCGAGGCTCTGATATGTAGAATGCAGATTATGTGGTGGAGGCTGCGCTGGTTCTAGTATCGGTGTGTACGTACGCGGTAATAGTAAAATAGGTTTTAAGCGAAAGGCAAAAGTGAACCTCCCTACTTACTGATATATATATACATTTCAAAACTTATAATATGCGAATACTCATACTTTGACTGCTACAGTATTCGAACACAGAATTTAAAATGCAAGATATTGCAATTCGTGCTTCAGCTGCTACTATAATAAATTTAATAATGCACAGAATATCTCGATCAAGGTATATATAATGTTGTGTCCCTTGCATACTATACTGTACTATGCAGTACACACACATAGAATACGTAACCTAATAGTTAGATGTAACTTTTACCCACATTTTATTACCATCACAAATATCACAATTCTGCTTTTCCCGTGGAGGTAATTATATTGGATTTTGGATCTTCACGTCTTCATCTTTGGTAGATACCAAAGTACATCGTCTATGAAAAACTAAAATGACCCATATCCATTTTTAGCTAAAAACAATATCAACTATCTACAAAAATATTCAAAGTATTTAAATAGAACATGTTGGACTTTTCAAAAACATGGAATTAGAACATTTTGCATCTTTTCAAAAACATGGAATTAGGAAATTTTGCAACTCTTCAAAAATGTGAAATTAGAACATTTTGCACCTTTTCAGAAACATGGAGTTGGAACATTTTACGTTTTTCAAAAACTCTAATTAAACACTTTACGCATGTTTCTCATTTTTTTAAATACATATCTCATTTTTATTCTAGCTAAAAATGGATATGGGTCATTTTGGTTCTTCACAGACGATATGTAGGTATATACTCGTCCTTGTCTATGTACACAGAATATTGGATCACTATATTGGATCGACTAACACAACTTCAACTGTAATTTAGTGTTCTTGAAACAATTCAAAATCTTTTCAAATATCAGATTTTGAAACTTTTAAAAATTATCTGTTCTAACTACATTCGTATTTATTCTTTTATTTAACACTCTATAAATATTTATAATTACTGAGGTTTTATATACCTCTATCATGCATTTCTGAGCAACACAATGTCTCGTTCTGGTAGTGTCCCTTTATTTCCAGCGAAAGACACAATGACAATGTACTGCATACAATACGTAAGCTAACACGCTTATTATAAAGCCGGAGAAAGACTATATCAAATTACTTTTGTATTTTATTTGTCAAACTTTGTGTTCAAGTGCCCTTGGAATTAATGAGAGAGTTCATTATCCTTTATCCGTTTGAAGTTTTCAAACTAATTATAATAGTGACGGTGAATTACGCTTCTGTATTTCATCTCTGTACTGTAACAACTAGAATTTTTCAGGTATAGAAATATCATTGCAACTTTCTGAAAAAGCGAAACAAAACAAAATAACGTTATACCTGGTCAGTAATAGAATAGACGAAAGGCGGAGAGAGAAGGACAGAAAGTGCTTCAAGCTATAGAAATTGAAATATAAAAAACTACTGTAGGCTTACGAGCTTACGACCATAGCTTTATAGTCAGTGTACATATAGTTAACTACTGAATTCAACTTTGAAGTCCTTTTGTTTGTAAAAAAAATTGTTCTTTTTTTCAAAGTTGTAATCCAAAAGCATTCACTTTTGCCCTTTTAAATATTTTCTTCTTCTGTAGGACCAGGACTATAAAACTCTTTGGTCTTCTTATTCATTAAATAGATTTTTCACTCAAATAAATTTACCCTATTTTAAATTCAATTATTAATATTTCTTTGAATTAGGTTAAACCAATTCAACTTTTATAATAAAATTTCGACATGAAGGTATGCTGCAAACTGCACTACTGACATTGAGTGACTGGCATCCACAAGAGTACCGGTACCGTTTCCGATTCCGGGAAGGCGACAGTATCTTATTAGCAGGTGCACTAATGGTATTGATATTTCTAGTAAATCTCGTTTATTATTTATGCTCGTTGAATTCATAACGGTTTCATGGGCCAACTTTCCCTGAATCTAGTACCAATATTAAAACCGCATTCGGCATTTTTAATTCAATATTCAAAGAAATCTAAACCTCTACCAGACCACTATTTCATTACGTATTGAAGACGTTTCCCATGAATTTTTGTAATACTGCGACTGATACATTGTACAAGAAAGTAGAAAGGTTTTTGTGCATGGTAAATTGTATGGCATGCCCTATCGCCTCAAGCTCTTATATCCTACGTCCATATATATGGTTTTCTACTAGTGTCTTTTTGAGCTTTTGCATTATTGGGCTTTTGAAGGATAGGAAATGGAAGATGGAGATTTCATATTAAAATGAAAACGAAAAAGCAAACGATGCTCCAGGGGTTTACGTCCTTTGCTCCTCGCTCAGTTCAACTTTGAGCTTTCCGCAGAGAAAATTACTCCTGACACTTACATTTATCAAATTTTTCCAGGAGAAAAAAACTTTACATGACTCTGGCTCTGGTTCTGGCTGATTTCGTTTTATTTTAGAATTGAGGTGAATTTAAATTTTGATCTTTGTATAGATCTAAATGTACCTATAATCATTATAAATTTTGAATCGAGTTGGAATTGGAGTGCTACTCGTAAGAGTGATAGAATTTTTTGCAATCGCACAAATTTTAAATTACGAATTACATACCAATACACATGTGGTAACTATATGTAGATGGTCTAGACTAGAAGTATCGTGTGACGAGAGACTAGACGGTAGACAGTATAGAAAGCGGTGTGCTTGGAATTAATTGAATGGTAATGGTAATGGGAATAGGGGATAAATTTTACTCTCAGCTAATCGCGCGTTACCCAATTTTAGTTTTAGAATTGGAAATTTCGAAATTGGGATCATGCGTAAGCTATATGCTATATGATATAGGCCAAAACCAATTTAAAATAATTTATCGTAATTTGTAAGAGTGAGGTGAGTAGTGTGCGGTGTACGTTTCGGTGGAAAATGTAAAAATGTGAAATGGCTACTTACTTACTAAACACATACAGGTAGTAGGTAGGTAATATGACTGCCAGCAGAATACAAAGTTTTTCCGTGTACCGTCATCAGACAGGTAATTATTATTGACGAAAAACTTAATAGCTTCTTTACTCCATACTTAAGCAGGGACGTAAATACGCATGTATGAAGTCATCATTTACAATTTGAAATAATTTTATTCTCCACACGATTACGATGCGAATGGACTCACTTGTACAGGGAGGTTATGGCACATTACATTAGCACGACGAGTATTATTACAGCCGTAAATCCGAAAGGTCCGAGGCAGTTGTAAGTGTAAAAGTCGTAAAGAAAGCTATGTATCTCCAAGTACTGTCAGAGTTTTAGGAGTTTTCCTAATTATTACTCTCAACTACTCACCTTTTACTGTATTTCCATGTCCATGTCCTTTTCTCCACGGCCACCATGAACATGGTATGAAGACATACTCCCAAAGTATGTGTCTCCATTTTAAATAAGCTTACTTATCCGCTTACAGATTGCTTCTTTAGTTTCCTTCATAATGCACCACAATCTGTAGTCTGGGCCTGGGTCTGTAGTTTGTACCATGGGAGACATGGAAAATGCTTTTCGTAAATGACAATTCACTTGAAATAAACACTGGTGCAAAATCCTAGGAATTCAAGTGATACGTGTATTCTGCATGGCAGAACAAATGTAAGGTACCTAACCTACGGTATATATATCAAATGATGATTTCTTTCCTCACATATTGTGGTTTTCTTGAGTCTTTTGCTACTTGGAATTAGCCCGAGCTGAAGCCGGAGTAATTCATTTGTGCCCACTATAAAACGAAACATTAAATTTAAATTGCACTAAATTTATGCCTTCCGGTCTCCGGCCCTTCTAAAAATCTAAACATGACGGCCATTTCGCAAAATAATGTATGAAAAATCTTCCAAGAACTCAACTAATTTCAAGGGCTAATAAAGGACTGAGAGTATACTATACAACAAAAAAGAAAAAAAAGCGCAAGAGGTTCCAAAATGCTTCCGCTACTTGTCTCTTTTTCGTCCGCCATCTCCTTACTGAGAAAGTTTTTGAATTTCGAAAATTCAACTACGCTCATTGTATATGAATTATCACTTAGATTTTCAATGCCTTGTACTTAGCAATTTTGTACGAGCTTAAACCAAAATGCAGCATGCATCATTTGGATTTTAACAAAACTAGTAAACCGTTCATTTTCAACTTTCAAAAAATGTCTGTAAATAGGCTGTTTTGCAATTTTTGAGATGTTTAAATATGTATAGCCAACTGCCTGTAAAGATGCTCATTAAAATGCATTACCTACTACGAACCTCCGGAAGCACCAACATATAATTTTTGTAATTTTCAAGCTGAAGCACACTCCTTGCCCCTTTTGCCATCATGCAGATACTTTTATATGGGTCCAGAAACGTAAACTTTCACGTTAACGTTACGCATGTTAAGCTTTTAAAGCAGCAGCATCCTATTTGAAAATTGAGAATTGAGAGAACTGGCGAATATTCATTCGTGGAAAGATGAAAATGTTGAAATGCAATTAAAAGTATCATAGCGTAGATCTACAATCTACACTCCAATATCTAACCTCTAGCTCTAAACTACCAACTAGGTTACCTACATACGTCGTCGTCGTCTGGCACTCGTACCTATATCCACTCAGCTACGTAATAGTAAAGTGCCCTTTAAATTTTGAATTTTGCGTTTGAATCGCTCACTGTACATAATGCATAATACAGACATGTGCATACATATACTACCTACTCCATAATAGTACAGGGTGACTATTATCTACAGAGATACCCTAACGTCTCGTAGTCGTAGTCGTAGTCGTAGTCGTCGACTTCACATGAATGAAACTATGTGGACTGTGGAAATGAAATCCAATTTTTATTAAAAAGCACTTAAGGGGAAGAACAAGGACAAAGTTTTCTGATCTTGTTGTCAACACACATTTCTTTCGAATTTTCCTCAAAGTTTAGGGAGCATTGTAGAAACATTCGAGAATTTTAAGAAATGTGTGGGGGGCTACTGTGTTCCATTTACTATTAACTACAGCTATGACTAATACTAATAATACTTGGTACTACTACTATTACTAATACTTCCTCCGAAATTTTGGCTCGAGTTGTGTTGGAAGTTTGAACTTTCCCTTCTCATTTTCCTCATTTTCCTCCGCACATGTACACCACATGCATCTCATGTGGTGGTAGATAATTGAATTTTCCAAGTAATTTTGCCCATGCAGATGATGTAGTAACGGCATAGCGGCAAGACGAAACTCCACATTATCACACAGTAACTATATACTTTAACTATTACTCAGAATGCATTATAATATACATACGCATCCGCTCACACATATTCATATATAAAAGTGAAAGTACCCACCCTTGAAACCAGAATTGGATGGGCCTCCGTCGGGCAACGGATGGGATGGTCCGGCGGCTCAAAGTCATTCGTGATCGGCGTTTTTCCATCGGCCCAGGGTAGGCGATAGAACGGTTGGCTAAACAGCGGGCCAACGGCGGTGCGTGGCTTACACACATATTTAAACGCCGTCGGTATTACGCCGGACCGCTGGCGGACGTAGCTCATTCGCCGAGGGGTGCCCCCTTCCCTCCCCCCCCCCTTTATTTATGAATTACTTTCAATGCTTTCGATATAATATAATACAAATAGTAAAAGAATCAAACTCATCCATTATCATATTATTGGCAAAACATCTACTTCCGGCTCCTTTGTTTTTGCTCATTTAACCATTAAAACGGTTTTAGTATAACCTAAGTAGACATTCATCAATTTTTGAGGCAAGAGATTCTTGTAACTTTTCGAAAATTAATTTAGTCAACAGAAGCAGCAGCAAACTTTAACGCTCATAAAAAAGTATAGTCTCATTTTTTCTGGGCACACTTTAAATCAAGGCAAGTTAATTTTGCAATTCGTTTATTTTATTTACAACGCCTGGACGGGAGGTTTACTATTTGTTTTACTATATTGCAGCTTTCGTCTTTAACTTTAACCACCGCCACATAATATGGGCCGTGCCGTGGAGGTATCCTAAACCAAATGTTAATCTACAATTCCTACCAATTAGCGATCGCTGCTTACAAGAAATCAACAACAGACTCCAGTTTTTTTTAAATGTTGTAACAGATCCTCTACTGTTTTTTCTTAATATTTCAAAATGCACTGCAATTTGTTATGTTGTGGTAGCTAAAGTTAAAGTTAAAGTCACGACAACTGAAGTATAGTAGAAAATGTAGAGTTTATGTATCCTATCCAGTTGTTGTCAAAAATAACTAAATGTGAAAAATTAACTTAACTTGAATTGCAAAGGAAATACTTAAGTACCAGTAAACTAATGTACTAGAATAAAGGGCACTAACACAGAATAAACCTAATATGAAGCACTATCGAAGTTTACAGAAACATTCTAGCCCTAGCCTGAAAATAGTTTTGAAAAAACTTAAAGTTTTGCGAACTCAAATGTCGAGATGTTGCTTCAATGCTTTCGTGTGACTGAATGTGAGAGGTACAGACCACTAATGCCCGCTAAAAATGCCTCGCAAAAACAAGCAGTGCTGGATGTCGAACGGAAGGTGGCCCGAGGTAGGCTAGACTGATGACGTCAGTAAGTATCGGGAAAAGGTCGACAAGCAACCCATTTCCCGCTAGTCCTACAGCCTGCCATTCCTACGAACTACCAGCGTTGGCCCGACGTTCCGAGTCTCGATTAAGTATCGGCTGGCCTCCCTTTACCAGCTGAAACATTAACCGCCCATCCCGACCAAAATTTTACGTTGGCCCAACGTACGTGGTTTGAAGGGCATGACAAAAAAAAATGTAAAAAAGACGACAAAATGTGTGTTCTCATACATATATTTTTTAAACCCAAGAAAAAAAATACTTTTGACTTTTGAAGACGACGACGAGAAGAAAAAAGATTTTATGTCGGGGAAGAAAACGTATTAGAGGACAAGTTTTTTTGTAATGAAATAGGTTGCACTTAAACTCTTTGCCAAGTACAAAGTGCAGTGTGGCATACATCTTAAAACTGGGTCATATTTACATCCAAATAATTTCTACAGGCTTTACATAAGTACGCTCAACATTTCATGTTTTGCAATATTTCGACGGAGTTTTGGAGGAACATGTATATTTTAGATATATGCTGTATTGTTGGCGGTCATCACTGTGCTATACAGCTGAGCTATATACTGTACTGTATGGATGTTGAATATCGTCTGTGAAGAACCAAAATGACCCATATCTAACTTAAGCTGGAATCAAAATGAGCTATGTCAAAAATATGTCAAAGCTATGTCAAAAAAAAAATGAGAAACATGCGTGAAATGTTAATTTGGAGTTTTTTAAAAACGTAAAATGTTCTATTTGCATGTTTTTGAAAAGGTGCAAAATATTCTAGTTCCATCTTTTTGAAAGGTGCAAATTGTTCTAATTCCATGTCTTTGAAAAGGCGCAAAATTTTCTAATTCCATGTTTTTGAAAAGGCGCAAAATGTTCTAATTCCATGTGTTTGAAAAGTGTAAAATGTTGTATTTGAATATTTTCGAAAAGTGCAAAATGTTAAATTTAATTGCTCTCAATAATGTTAAATATATTTATATATTTTTGTAGATAGTTAATATTGTTTTTAGCTAAAAATGGATATGGTTCGTTTTGGTTCTTCACAGACGATATGTCGGTTTTGGCTTTGGCCTCGGTAACAAAGAATTTGCATACACTCAAAGGAAAAAGGACCCACCCGTTCTTGGTATAGGGAATGGATTTAATGTTAAATTTTGTATAATGTTCTGCATAATTATATGTAATGCCTACTAATACATAATAAACTGTGTTTATATGGTGAATTTCGGGGTTTTGGTTTACAAGTAAATTGGAGCCTAGTGACTAGTTATACAGGGAGATGGTAGTTGCTCTTTGGTTTGGGTTGAGGGTTTTGATTGCAGTGCTGAGTCTGTTTGAATATGTATGTACGGGAGTAGAACTGACAGAGACTAAGGTTTTCGGTCGTAGATCGTAAAGTGTGACTCGTGCATGGTTAGAATTAGAATGGCAATAATAGAGAAAGGCGAATGCAAATCTTATCGTTCGTATTTGACTTAGAGAGAGAGAACGTCAAATAGAATTCCTTTGTGTACTGTTGTGCATAGTAATTTATTATGCTTACCTTTGGGTACTTATTAAATGGTATAAGAGAGAGAGAGAGAGATTGAACATGTGGCGTTGGCGTTGCATTGCAGCCACGCAGTATAATAAACTTTCTAGCATTACATCGTTTTTTCTTGTTGCGAACAAAAACGACTATCCCAATTTTTCAAACTTATGTGTGATTTCTTACAGTCACATTAACGTATTCGCAACACTTATGTGTTAACTAGAAATGGAAATTTGTGTTTTAAAAGGGGTACGTATGACATCTTGAAATTTTTAGAAAGCATTTTAATATTAATTTATTATGAAATTTTGCAGCTTTTGAAAACACTTAAATATGAAAATTTGAATTTTTGGAAGCACCTGAATATAGAAATTTTGGCATTTTTGAAATCACGTAAATATGACAATTTGCATCTTTTGGAAGCACTTAAATATAGAATTTTTGGCATTTTTGAAAACACGGAAATATGAAAATTTGCATTTTTTTAAGCACTTAAATATAGCAATTTGACTATTTTTGAAATCACGTAAGTATAACATTATACCTGTTTTAAAAATTAGTGCCTATCTACATCCTTAAATCGGGTGACTGCGGGCGTATGTAGTTAAATGTTTTCACACTTTAAATTAGGTAGGTAGCTTCATAATTTAGAAAGCTTAGTTTGAACCTTCTCGCCAGCTTGAATAAGATTCTGCATATACATAATATACATTTCTAGCATCATTTAGCACTTCAATATTTCCCTACTTGCCCTCCACTTTCTCTCTCTCTCTCTCTCGCTCATTCACTCTGGCGCCGTTCCCAAGAATTCTGGGATGAATGTTGAACAGGAAAGTGCACTTATGACAAGATGAACTTACCAATAGTCTCTCAAATAAATTCACACCCAGGCTCTTCCTCTCGAGTCTCAAGTTGACACAATTTGAATTATGATTCTCTTGAAATAGACGGTCCTATACCCGTGTGTAACAAGTAATAAAGAATTGAAAAAGACGTCCTTACGCAGATATATCAACAATACCTATGCAGTGTTTACTTAGCTCTTGAGCGTCCTCATATACGAGGAGGGCGTGGGGGGGGGGGGGGGGAAGGAGGGGGGTAGGAAATGGAAGGAAAGATTCAATGAGCAAAATTAATGCAAGACGGTCTTCGACCTGATTTTGGTTCCGTTTCAAGGAAAGCGCGGTGTTACAGATTACAACTTTGCTCCACTCTATTCTTCCTTGTCTCTGTCCTGCTGATGATGCACCATGGTTCCACGAAATATTATGTCCTTACATAAGGATTAATGAATGCGCCAAATCCACAGTCCACATCACACTTGTGAAGATTGATCTTTGCGTGTGGTTGAGATGTTTGTACTATATACTTGGATTTATTGGAAATGAGAGCGCATCAAAATGCTATTTAAATGGAAATATTTTCTTGTAAAAATTCTCTAACTATCAATTAAAATCCAGAACACTGTGAAAAATGGCAGGGTCTCCGATAAACGCAGGGAGTGACTTTAATCAATTATATTTCGAAGAAGCGTTTGACTTACTAGATTTGTAGTTTTTACACCTTTTCGGGCTGTGTAAAATATTTTATTTTTTGAAAATTTGAAAATGTTAAAATTTTTAAGTCTTAAATTTTTCTATTAAAATGCTATTATTAGCAAATACAGTACATCCTTTCTAATTCGGTTCCACTTGTATTTATTGTAAGAAAAATTAGGGAAGATACTTTTATCTACTCTAGTATTAAACCATTTCTAGAAAAAGTACAAAAATGGGAAAGTTTTACTGCACTTCTTACTTTGTAGTCCCGGTGTGTTAGTTCATTATGGTTAGTTGTTTTGTTTAGTTTTTCTTTCGAAAGGATCTTGGTTTTGTGTTGGAAGTTGAATTTGAACTTGACGTTGACAGTGAAATTTATTTGGGAGGACATATTTAATAGTACAGAGAAAAGTTTGTTAAAATTTCGTTGGCATTACTTACATAATCCATTATGTATCTAGTATTTCTTGAACGTGCATATATAGAACCCAAGAAAATAGAAAATCTTATTGAATTAGTGTCACGAGAAAAGTTGTTGCACAAAAATGGCCTTAATATATATATACTCACATAGTCATAACTAAAAGGGATATACGAACAATTATGGGTTCATTTATCAAATCAGGATCAGAGTATCTGTACAGCTATCTATATACCTATATATACTTGTTAGTTATACTTGTTCTTTTGAGAGCTTAATATTTTAGAACATTTTGACATTTTCTTCTCTGGATTAAAATCATTTTACTCCCCTACTCCGCTCTCTCTCTCTCTCTCTCTCTCTCTCTCTCGTGCCTGACATTTGACCTCAATTTAAAGAGCTAAAAACTTTAGTTAAATACTTGTAGCAACTTCCCCCCCGTCTTCTGTCATTAGAATAATTACGAGGACTGAAAGAAAAGAAAGAGAGACAAGAGTATCTTTATATAGTGGAGTGAATTTAAAAGATTAAAGATTGATTCTTCCCTTTTGTTCAGTACTGCATATACGTATTTCATTGTGAAGTACAAGTCTTTCACGATCTGAATAATTAATATCTTAAGTACAAAAAATTGATAATATCTTTCCTCATTTTCGTATGTACATAAGCACCGTTGTGTTAGTAGCCATAAAGTCCTTCACAACGACTACAATATTATGTGTTTTGATGAACAATGGCATTAGTTTAGATAGACTGATGAACTAAGATAAATTGTAAAATATATTTTCTACTTAAAACGTCAACGCCATTCAGCCTCGTTTTCTTCATTTGTCTTTATCTCAACTATTATTTGAATTAACTACAAAATTATAATGTGATCTTTAATAAAAATTTGTGGAAAAATCAACTATCTTATTCAATATAAACAAGACATAAAATAATCTTATCCAAAACGCAAAACCTTCTATGTATAGGCAAGTCTGTAGTTGATTTTTATTTAAATATTTGAATTAAATTATTTAAAACAAGCTCAAGCGCCTTGGCTGAATTACAATGTTTACAAACTTAATTTGCAGAATTCATATTATATTGACTGCAGCTTTAAAAAGGATGCAAAATCCCATATCGTCTGCGAAGAAACAAAATGACCTATATCCAATTTACACTAGAATTAAAAGGAGCTACTTAATAAAACACATTAAATTCATTGGATGCGTAAAATGTTAATTTTGAGTATTTAAAAAGTGCATTATGTTGCATTGACACGTTTTTGAAAAGTGTGTGTTGTTTTTACATGTTTTTGAAAAGTGTGTATTGTTCTAATTAAAGATTTTTGAAAAGTGTAAATTGTTCTAATTACACGTTTTTGAAAAGTGTCAAATGTTCTATTTACATGCCTTAGGGATTACACAATATTCATATGTACTGTTCGTAGATAGTACATTTCGTATTTAGTTAAAAATAGATATGGGTCATTTTGGTTCTTCACAAACGATATGTTGGATTCTTCACATCTTTGACTTGTTCAATTCTTACAGATGACTTTTAAACTGAGCATTAAACAACGTAGTGGCTATAGTAATTTTTTGTTACCAGTTTCTTTAGCAATTACTGTTGTTGCTTTATTATTTTCCCTAAAATATCAACAAAAAAAAAGCGAACATGCAACTTCATTGTCTTATCAGTTCAATTATTTATACATACTCCCAAAGCTCATCTTAAACTTTGGAAGACACAATAATGAAAAAAGATCATGGACTTGTTATTTTCTGTTCAATTATTCAAAAGACCACAAGGCTAGAACGAGGACAAGTTGAGGATCTGTGCGCTGTCCGTGTGGTAGTAATTCTACTATAGCACAGAATAACATATACCGTACTCGTAGTGTAACCTCACTATGACATATAAGCACAAGCATAAGACAGGAGAACATAGTGTATAGAGACAGCAGGATGAGGGAGTTGAGAGGAAGAGCTGGAGTCTTGAGTCATTTACAAAACTTTTAATTGTTCTCCTCGTGCCTTTCACTTTCATTTCTTGTGAAATGGAAAATGCGGACTAAGAGAAAATATACTGTGAATGAAGTCCAAGTTGAACTTGCTTTCACTTTTACTTAAATATTCTCGTCTCTCTTCCCGTCTTTGCCCGGCCGGTCTGACAGTAGTCGTAGTCATAGCTACATACATACAGATAACTTTAGTTTAAGAATTTTAAATGACGCAGTAGTAGTAGTGCTTTATAGCATGAAGATAATATAATGTGATGCGATTTGATATGTTGCGTCGCGATGCTCCTTCAACTTCTCACAATAACATCAAAATGAAAATTAATATTGAGATTTTTAAAAGGTTCTCACTCAATTATTTCCCTTTCAACTTTAATCATATTTCTCCTCTTCACTCTTTCTAAGGATTCTCTCGCAATAATTCCTTTTCTCCTACTTCTTCCTCATTTAATAATCAATGGGGGAGCCCATCTCAAAACTTCATCCCGATTCCTATATACTTTCCTTCTTTCTTCTTTTTATGTAAGATTCACTTTTCTTTTACTACCATGACATTTTGATTTTAATGCGAATTTCTCTCTCTCTCTTTCTGAAGATAAGAAAGTTTCCACATACACTTCTTTTGAAATTTGAGAACTAGAAATGAGCTTTATATGGAATGACGGGGATTGAATAGAAAGTAATATGAATCAAGTGAAAGCTTAATGAGCGATGAAGGTTACATGAGGATGAAGAGGACGAGGAGGTCGTGTGCAATACTTTCAATTCAGTTTATGTACAAATTACTTTTATTTTCATAATATTACATGACTGTTTATTATTACTTCATTATTACAGTTCAGAATTCTTCAAGTATGCAAGTACCTACCTATGCTATGTTGAATGAAAGTAAAGAAAATAGTTTCTTATATTGCAACACACGGGACAGGAATCTAGATTTCATTGTTCCATTATTTCATATTTTTGCCCTTGAATTTGCATGCTGTTAGGAAACAAACCTAAACCTAGGGTTATAAAATTAATTAAATTGTATTTGCTCAAGCGACAAAAATGGCCTTGAGCGCCGTCGTCTAAATTCAGGCATATTATTCAAAGTTTGAGTTTATTATTTTCTAGATTTCATTCGTTGTGTTTCGAAATAAAAAAATATCGTGACTAGTTTTAAATTGACCTAAGGCAAAAAATACAGTTAAAATAGAAGGTGCACACAGCGCAATGATGGAATACAAATAACAAATATGTATATTGAATATTATTCTAACCTTGTATTTCTAACACACATATTTCATTAAGGAAAGTGGTGGTAGCTACAGAAACAGAACGATGATATAGTGAGCAACGTTATACATATTTTTTTTAATTCTCACGTTTTGCTGTCGAAGAGGAACGTGGTTCTATGTGGGCGCATTGACGTAGTCGTATGTATAATTTAAGCATATAAATACCTATATATGTATGTAGCATATTGAGGAATAGGAATATGAAAGGGAAAATAAAAACACAAGGGAAGTGTGTGGAGAAAGTGTGGAACAATTCCAATTTCCTACCGGCTAGACATGTGAGCGGCGGCTCTATTCTATCCTCTGTTGTAAAATTACTTTTCTGTCACCCTTTTCTCCCCCGTCTTCATACTGTGTAAGTACATTTGAAAATTTTGTTTGAGTGAAATAACTGTGTTGGAAGAAGAAGTTTCCTTTAAAAACCCGGAACGGGCGCAACTATATATAGACAGGAAAATGATTGGCCAAGACACAGATTTATGCGTAGTCTTTCGTCGCCGTCTACAAAAAGACATTTGCACAGATTTGGCAATATTTTCACGTCACTAACTTTCTCACACACCTTCATGTCGAGAGGGCTTCGCCGCCAGTTTCATTTCTAGTCCCATTCCCCAACTTACGTATAATCAGAACCAGAATTCCAGTTCATAGTTCCGTAGAGTTGTACAGATATCCCAGAGAAAATCGCCTGTCTCCACCACTCTTGTGTCTCTGTCTTTCTGTATGTCCCTTCTTCTCCACACTTTCTACTTGTGTGTGGACATCTATGTATATAGTATAGCTCGCCAGGGCTGTGAAATCAGTGGGCGTACTTCAATTTAAAATCCTAACTCACTCATATAGAAAAATAATACAGTGTGATGGATACTTACATACTTACAAAGTAAAAGCGTATCATCATTTTCAGTACAAGTGAAGTCACATTCACATCTACATCATCTATAGAATCCCCGGACAAGTCAATCCAAGGATTTTATTTGTAATCGTACAAATACAAAATGCTCCATAGGTTAAGTGAAGGATTGAGAGAGAGAGATTTTGGTGAAAGCATTACGTATGGCAGGAGCAGACTGACTGCACTAAACATCTTTACTTTATTTCTGGATTTTGGATTTTGGTCCAATTTCCCCATTTCCCACCGTCCAAATACTACGCACCACTATTTGTACTCTAGACAAATTTACCAAGCACTATCAATAAATCCAAATCGTCGTTTTTAAAGCCGGTTGTAAACTTGTTTCCAGCTCCCATGACAAAGCCAATTCCCATTCCGTATGTATGTATGTATTACTCCCAAAATAAAAGTCAAATAGGATCAGCCGACTTGCGGTTTCGATATCGATATCAACATTGACATCGATATCAGAGTCAAGCCATATTACGAAAAGAAAAACAAACAGAGCCAGCGGAAGCGAGAGGAAACAAGAGCAGGGAGAGAATCTATCATTCTTTCAAATGCTATATGGTTCGGCATTTGAATAGTGAAGTAGCTATAGACACTGCCTCAATGTAATGCAATCACACGATGCGATCCGGATCTTGGCAATATAGGATATAGGAAGGCTTTAAACAATATAATATCCCAATTGCTATACAAGAATAATTTTAAAATATACAGAAAGAGAATGGATATTTCACGTAACTACTAAATGACCCGAAGCTATACAGTCCTAGTACTACAGTATGCTCCTTTGTAGAATAGTGAGTTCTTTTATTTTTGAGAACCGTTCTGTTGAAGGTCCTTTACCGGGACCGGGACCGGGACCGATACCGGCGGGAACTGAGAACTAGAACTGCCTTGATCAAACACCTGACTCAGTGTCTGAACAAATGCAAATAGAGGCTCACACAATAAACATTAAATCTACACACAAATTATACCCTTATATTTTAAATTATATAAATATATACATTACACATACATATGCTTCAAGTTCTACTACTAACTAACTAGGTCCTGTGGAGAGACATATTGTCGGGGAAGAACCAAAACCAAAATTACCCATGTCCATATTAAGCTAGAATCAAAACTAAACTATGTTCTAAAAACAAATTGAAAAACATGCGTAAAATGTTAATTAAGAGATTTTAAAAGGCGTAAAATGTTGTATTTACAAGTTTTTGAAAAACTGCAAAACGTTTGAATTACATATTTTTGAAAAGCGTAAATGTTCTAATTCCACATTTTTGAAAAGTGCAAAATGTTCTATTTTAACCCTGTCAAGATATATTTAAATACGTTTGTAGATACTGTTGCTGTAATTGATATTGTTTTTAGCTAAAAATGGATATGGGTCATTTTGGTTCTTCACAGACGATATGATGCGGTACGTGGAAACCAATATAATGGACAAGTAGCTGTGCAAAGTTCGCACACAATATAGTATAGTTGACTCGAGGCAATTGGAATGTATTTGCCTTAGCATAAATGAAAATACAAGAGCAAAATATCTACATATACGTACCTAGGTACGTAGATTTCAGCTGATACTGCGAAACACACAAAAATTCAAAAGGAATATCACAAAATAGGAAAACAAAACAGAATACGAATGTACAAATGCCGATATGAGATCAAACCAATATTATGGTATTCCAATGTAGGAGCAGTGTTAGCAGAACGAGATCTAACCTAATACGAAGGGGAAATCGAAATCGAAAACGTAAACGAATGCTTGAAATTCTCCATTACGGCAAACAGAGTATTGAGAATTTCAACGCTTTGAGATGGTGTGAAAAGAAAGTGAAAAATGCTTTCACTGCTTTTCCCCCAAAAGACCCTCTTAGCGTTTTCCCCTTCTTTCAATATTAGTCTAAAAGAATACCAAGACTATAAGCTTCCTGTGATATTCAAATTTGCAGCTATAGCTACGTAATAACTATTCCTACATGTATTAGGTTACCCAGCCGTGGTATGTATAATACCAGGCATGTTCCAATTGTTTAAGAAATAGCACATGAAGGTACTTGCAGTCTCTAGTCTAGTCTGGCCCTAATCCCATTGTCTAACAAACTTCTGCCCCGATTTTTACAAAATATCCAACATTGTTTTTTTTACCAAACTTAAAGCACCAACAATTGTACATTTTTGTTTATCATAAAAATTTATGCATATGCTAACTAGTAATGGGCCATATGAGAATTTGCTCCTTGGGTAGTGTAAAAACAAATCCAAAAAATTATAGTGTCTACATATAGGTTCAATTCACTTATACCGTTGGAAGTTTCATACTTTTTTTCAATATTCGATTGTGAGCCACTTTCACTTTCATTATACTCTCTTCCCCTTTTCATACGCAGGGAAGATTTGAGATCGTCAAACTATTGAGGAGCCCATTTAATATTTAGATGATGCAAATAAAAAATGGATTTAAATGGGGAGTATACTATTTGCGTAGCTTAAATTATTCTTTTATCAAATGAAATTTCCCATTACTACGCGAGTCGTGGCTAGTCTTGAAATCATGGGATTTGGTCCTATAAGAGAGAGAGAGAGCCATCATTGCATCCCCTATGTATGAAGGCTTAGCTCAGATTTTTTTGGCCTCATTTTTACTTTCACTTTCTCCCATTTTTATCCCTCAATCAAGATGTTGTTATCGTAATCATAAATTCTAATGAAGCTTTCTCTCCAACCACGACCACCACCACTACCATATTATAATGCACACTCACTAACAGTAACAAGGTTATGTTTTCTCTAGAATACGGAAGTGATTTCTTCCCTCTTTTGTTTGCTATACTATGCCTATGCTACTTTCTACTTTCTTCTCCAAGAGTCCAAGGCGCTTCCAGTGTATGTAGGTACATATTGTAAAATCTTTGGATGCTGAATATTCTAGTGAACTTTGTCCCACTTTTGAAACTTTGTTTACGTAAGTTCGTTTCATGTTATGGTTTGAAGTTGAATCTGAGTCTCAATCTGAGCTCATCCCTTCGTCCTTTCTTTCCATCCTCAGAGTTTGCTATACTCCCTATATATATATACACACTTAGGATATGTACTTTATGTAATAAGGATAAGAAAAGAAAAGAAAGCATAAAGCGTTTTCGTTTATTCGCTATGGCTTTTACCATAAGCATAGATTTTGATAAGGTTTTTTTTCGAGCTTCAGCTTTGACTATAGTAGCAGCATTGTGTGTTTGTGGGATTGGAATTGGGATAGTATATAAGAAAAAGAAGAAGGGAGCGGAACAACAGTGGAGCATTAGAGTGAATAGATCGTAAATTTTTCAAAGCATCTCTTTGCGGTAGTGTGTCTTCAAATATTATTGACATGGACGCCCCATAATTTCATTTTACTGCCCGAGTTTGTCGAACTCGCTCAGCTCTTCCTTCCTTCCGCCGTCCTCAACTCCGCGTCCTCGTCTCCATCTTCTTCGAATGGAATGAGGATTGAAAGTAGGCCAAAAGAAATTACATTATTATTTTTTGTACTTCAAACAACTTTGAAAGATCTCATTTAAATACCAGGACCAGGACCACGACCACTACTACAACAACGACAATGACGAAGACTTCTTTGTCCTTTGTACAACCAATAAGACTCTGGTTGAAAAAACAGGGAAAAGAAGATCAGTTGTATTGGCGATACGGAGCAATATCCACATCAACATAGAAATGGAGGAGATCCCTTATCGGATAAAATAAAGCACGCATCTATCTAACTAAATTACATTGCATTCAGTTCCTTTTTTGTCATCCCGTAATCACAGTATAGTTGGTCACATATGCATTATATCCTTCTTCTGGTAGGTCCTGGTCGTAGTATCTAAATCCAGAGCATTTCTTCTATTATTTGTATCTGTTCAGAATCTGTATTTGGAGCGGAAGCCCAAGTAAAACTCGAAATCCAGCTCGACTTTAAGTTTATCAATATCTATTTGTGCGTATCTACTGGGTAATACTCGTATCGGATGGGTGTACAACTGTGCAACTGCGTGAGGACATAAAATACGAAGCGAAATCATCCAATAAAATAGAGCGCGTCGAAATGTGGAGCTTAAGAAAGCGGAGGCACTACTAATAGTACATAGTGCATAGAGTAGTAAGTAGTAGTAGGAGTGGTAGTAGTGATAGTAAATATAATGCCTGCTGTGGGATGTAGGAAGTAGAAAAGATAGGAATACAAATAGGAGAAGTAGTAGGGAAAAACTTTCTCTTTTTTTACTAGTATAAATGATAGGAAATGTGAATAAAAACAATAATAATGTTCTGGATCGTCTATCCTCTCGCTAGTCCCTGGATACTTTTTGGCTATGTGGCTTTGCTTTCCATTTCCATAGTACTGTAGGAGTGGATAGACGAGGAAGATAGAGCTGAGTGGACCGAAATAGAGACAGTGGGCTTTTGTAGGATATAGTGAGTGGACTAGAGAGAAAGCAGATGATCCTAATGATTGTGTAAGCTCTTTTGGTCAGTTTCAGTTTACTACTTGGATTTATGGTTGAGCCTAAACTTTCTTGAGTTATTTCTTCCTCTCGTCCTCCTTCTCCCTTCTTCCCTTTTTGTCTTCCTCGGATTTGGGCTCCCATTTGATACTTGTACGCTATGCTAGTATAAGGAGGTGAAGGCATAAGGTTATTTAGATCCGAATTTGGATTTGGCTTCGTGATTCGTTCTTGGGGAAAGTGGCCAAGCTTATATACTGTATAACAGTAGGTATGAGACAGGGCAGGAAAGACGAGAGAGGACCGGAACCACTTTCACATGAAAATAATCCACGATGAAAACGATAGAAGGCGAGTCCCGGTACTAGTACCGGTACCGGTGCCGGTACCATTAGCCTGTTCTGTAGACAGCCCTGTTGTTGTTGACGGTAATAGCATATGGCATATGGGTTGTGTATGACTCTGAGCAAAGCAATATGTTATGCTCCCCTGTACATCTGTATGGAGATGGGGTGAAAGTGAAAATAAGAAAGTGAAAGGATTTTTTTTGATGGGAGAGAGCGATGAAGAAGTAACTGTTTCCAGTTTCCTCATTTTACGGATTTCCTGCTTCCGCCTCAACATGTTCAACCTGATCCAAGGAGAAGATTCATAAAGCTTTCTTCAAGTAGGCCATTTATTATTGTTTTCCTTTTCTTCTTCCTCCTTGTGCGTGTGTTGTTGGCCTCTGCCTGTTGGCATGTAATCTATTGGTATATCCTTAGCATTTTTTGACCTCTTCTGTTCGACGTAGACTTTATACTGTAGACTGTTGAAATAACCTGTAGGTAAGTATTTCCGCTCGCGCTCAATTTTCCTCTTTATTTTGATGAACTGAACTTGTAAAGAAAAGTGAAAGTATGAAAATTCAACATGTACAGCTGTTACCCGTACTTTTGTTATATACTTCAGTCCTTACGTTTACTTTGACTGTTACTGTTATAGTATATAGTGTTGAAAGGGCTTCATTCTTAAATGTTACTATACGTGGCGGTGGCGGACCTAGAAATGTATCATAGGGGGGGGGGGGGAACTAACAAAATGCTAACCGGCTATCGTGGAAAATGGCCGCTCCTATCTCTGCAATGTTAAACATTTTATTGGGGGGGGGGGGCTGCTAAAGCTCTTAGATCCGCCCATGATACGTGGAGTCTTTATTATAGAAATGAAAACGATTTGGAGTGAACGTGCATAAATCATGTAAGTGCTCTCTGCTGCACTGGAATAATCCATCAGCCAGTGAAGCGAAGTTGGAGTGACTCTTGCATGTTTAATTCTCATTACGCTCGTCCCCCTCCCATTTCATTCTTGTCCATTTTCAAATACTGATAATCGTGTCTTCTCAATCCTCGTTTACAATTCATATCTCACCAGTCACCACCACCACCACCAGAAAGGTGAAAGCTCCGCTATCTTGCCTGTGTTATTGTGATGTGATGTGATGAGATAGGAAATTTTCTACTGGTTTTCTCCGCTTCTGTTTCCCACACCTTTCATAGGCCCAGCAGATCTCAATGCTACTGTCAAGTTATGAGTCGTATCTTCCAACATGTAGCGGCATTCTATCGCTAAGGATAAGCCCTACACATGTAATTATAATTCTGACTGTGCAGTGTGTATAGCTTGAGTGTCTCTTTAATGTATCTGCAGTCCACACGTGCGTTATTCCACAATGTGTTTTGCGTGAGCTCGTATGTATTTATGTATCAATGTGTCTCAAGCATATAGTTTTATGCTTATGCGTGGGATTGTAATAAGAGTAGTAAGTATTATTTGTACTCGCATTTCCATATTCTGAATTCATACATGAGCCAGAGTAAATTACAGAAACGTTATTTTCCGGGGCTGCTTTAATTATGCAGAGCATTCCTGTGGGACGTGGGAGTCCAATTCCCTGCCTAAAGTCCAGCTACATACATTAGATTATCCTTACGCACCATGCATATAAGACTCGTCATGAACATGATCATTTCATCACATATGTAGACACACTCTCACAGACACATAATATGCATAGGAAAATGTCCGCTCTCCAAATTGGACTTGGTCATGTATGTTCTCAAATAACATTGTTCCCGGAGAATGGCCACACGCTCACTCATTTAAATATCTACGCGAAGAATGCTAACTATTGTTATCATCATTTTTATGATGGTAGTGAACAGTTTTTGTACGCAGGCATGAAACTTGCAAGGCGGTGTCTATGTAGATATATTCGTTACAAATACAAAATCGATACCGCAGTACCAGCCATTCGCAATTATTTCAAACAAATGCAAAAAGTATAGCATATTATATGAAATTTTTCTAATTAATGTGGGAAATCGTTATTTATTCGCGCGCTCATTTTAAAAATATAAAATATACGTAGTAATAACAAATTGTCACATTAATTTTGGCAAACAGCAGATTTTTTTACCAAATGTTTTTAAATTGTATCTGCAAAATATATAAAAGTTGTTTGTACTATGTCTATATGATTGAGGAATATAATTGTAGATACGCTTTTTTGCATGTGCAGTATCTGGTTTAATGTATTCAAATAGATTTTTACGCTCTGAAAATTTAATGAAGCAACATACGAAACATGTTTTTGGCAGTACCACAATTGTAGGAAATCGAAGCACACAACACTCAGACAAAAATCCATTTTCGCGTGTTTATTATAATTTATTGTTTATTGCGTATGAAAAAGTTGCTAGTGTTGTCATAGCCGTGCTGTACACTGTACTGTGCCGTACCGAAGCGTAGAATTTCATTTATTGCCAATGTTTTTCTATCCATACTACTGGAGGCGCTCACACTTGTTGGTGGAATAAATTAGGTCTGTTTTGTGACTACTGTATAAAATGTACTAACTAAATTTGTTTTCCATTCCGCCAACAAAGAAATGCGTACAAAAAGTACAAATATCTGTAATGCGTAGTGTATCTACACGAGCGGGTAGTGTATTAATCGAGCGCAGTGAGTCTAAATAATGTACAACTCAACTCTTATTGCATTTTTGGTTATTAAACGTCCATGCATGAGTGCGTGCTCGGCACATTAACCCGCTATATAGTTTGCTTTCCCTAGAATTTACAATTACAATTTACAATCATAAACACATGTGTAGATACGTTTTCAGTTTACGCATTCTAACTTGTAGCTATACGATCTGCGTCAAGATCGACTTCGACTTCGATTTTGACTTAAAATTCGACTTTGACATTTATACGAGAATAACTTTCACTTTCAACCACGAGTCCAACTTGTTTCTGCATAGCATGACTAAAGGCTAACGATTGTAACCAACGTAGGTACGATACTGTACATTATTTACTTAACAAGCATGTTCTGCTAATAGTAATGGTGTAGTAGATTTTGCCTCCAAACTCGAGAGATTCTCGGTGTGAGAACTCATTAGCGTTTTTATTTCAAAGCTTTCAACTTTAACTCTGTCACGATATGTAATCTTTGTAGAGAGCCCTTTTCATTTTCCTTTTGAGTTTGACATACTTATTTTGTCACTCCATATTTTGTTAATCATTTCATTTGATTCACATTGAAAGTAATGCTCAAGTATGAAGTATGATACAGCCACGTTGGTAAATAATAAATTAGGCGGGTTTCCTTGGACTGTTTGTGTATTGTCATAAATCTGTCCCACTGTAATATGTTGTTGGCGTCGGAGTGTCTACCTGTAAGCACAAACTCAGATGCTTTACAAGTATGAAATATTTTTATGCTCAACGTTGGTTTATTAAAACAAGAAGGGAATTAATATGCAATAAATTAGAAAGTGGTTCATACCTACTTTACATTGGCTAGATCTGAATCCGCAAATACCTGTAACTTGTCAAGAGTAGAGTACCAATTAAATTAAAATCGTGCGAATTTTTTATTTCGCCTTCAAAGTATTAGCATTTACAAAAGGCAAAAAGGGACTTCCATAACACAATTGGCCTTGGGCCTTGGGCCTTGGGCCTGCCGCTGTTTCAATAATCTTATTCCATTTTACATTTCGCATTATTCAGGGCGTATTTACACTCTGCATTTTTAATGGCTAGTATAATAAAATTACTCGGTTGGTTATTACGCCTCCGGAAATAAAATTGAAACAATCGTATTAAAATAAATGGTCTATATAATATACAGTAATTAAAGTATAGTATATATGAACCTATGTAATGTAGAAATTCAACCATAAACCTATAACATTAGTTTACCGGTAACCCAGCAGCAGTATAATAATATTGTAAAATAAAATCTCTTGTCGTTATTTTCGTTTACGTTTTCAAAAGTAGACCTGAGTAGAATCTGAGCTGTGGATCTTTTGTGCTTGTGTGTATACACGCAAACAATTTAGTATTCTGAGAAGGCATCCATAGAGATATATATCTGTAGCAATTCAGCTTCAGCTCTTCCTTCGTTCGAAACATGATGACAGCCGACTTGGGCTCCGACAGGGAGCGATCATAACTGCATATACAACAGAACATGCTGACTATGATATTATTCGAGACATGTACATGCTATGCTTATTGCCACGCTATACAGATAGTACGGTTTTGGTTTCGACTTGGGTAGCGGTTGCATTACATTACTTACTTACGGTATGAGTGGGCATGTTGAGGAAGGAAGGAAGGAAGATGGAAAGCTTTTTATAAGCTGCCTGGATAATGAGTAGAAAAGGAAAAGGTAGACTAAGAATAATAGACGTAATTCTTTTTAAGGGTTTGCTTTAGAGCAGGAGCCGTAGCCGTAGACTTGAAATCCTACAACCATCATCATCATTATCATCTTCTTGATCTTGATGGCAATGATAATGATCGTCGTCAGGAACCACACGACGCCAAACCACAACCTCTGCTTTCTCATTCTGTCTCCTTTCTCCTCTCATTCTCACCTCTCTCCATCTCCACCCTTTCCACCGTCCGCGTCCACACAAAATCTACGATCCACCATCCGAAGACACTCATACATTATAATTACAATGCATATCTCCTCTCCGCATTTATAACTTCCATATATTTTCTCACTCACTTTCACTATTCTCACACTTGTCACTCGTATAATAATCCTAATTGGGGGAGATGTGGGCCAGATATACCTATACTCAGAGCATAAATTGTATTGTATGTATACGAGGAGCCATATTTCTTGTCTGCCTTTAGACACAGTCTACAACTCTGGTATCTACTAAAAATTATATTTAATCACCGTCATATCGTGCACAGTATAATTTATCTTCCTTGAAGAAGCATCTCCGAATTGCAATATCTACATTTGTGATTTCGGCGTTTTTGGAAAATTACATTATTTTTTTGTAACAATTTGAAATGTATTAATTATTTTAAAAATCAAATAAAAATTATAAATGGGATTTTATAAAGGGAAAAATATGATACATTTACATAAATAGAATATTTTGCTTGTTTCAAAAACACGTAAATAGAACATTTTGCACCTTTTTACAAACATGAAAATAGAGCATTTTGCACCTTTTAAAAACATGAAAATAGAACATTTTGCACCTTTTTAAAAACATGAAAATAGAGCATTTTGCACTTTTTAAAAACATGAAAACAGAGCATTTTGCACTTTTTAAAAACATGAAAATAGAACATTTTGCACCTTTTTAAAAACATGTAAAAAGAATGTTTTGCACTTTCAAAAAACTCGTAGTTAGCATTTTACTCATTTAAAATGTAAACAACATTTTGTAAATGGGAAACTCCAAGATTTGCTCGCTCAAGGCGACTTATAAGGCAGTCCTACGTATCTCTAAAGTTTTGGTAAACGTGTGTGGGTAAAAATCAAACTTGTGTAGTGATGTTAAGAATCTTTGTAAAAATATGCAAATAATATAGCTTTACATCACAGAATCAGAACCAACCACTGACAAAGACTGATAGTTCCCCATCCATTGCATCCATTGCTTGAATATTGATCGTGGATGCACACTGATAGTGACAGCGACAGTAATATAATGGTAATGATGATAACTTTATAAAATTTGGTTCCGCTAAATCGCATTACCATCATCGTTTTATTTGAGTTGATTTGAACATGAAATGCGTTAGATGAGTGAGTACGTGAGGTTTGTGTCTTCTTCTGTCTCCCACAGTCTGCCTCCCTACTTACATAATTCTGTTCAGTGGCATATATCCGTAGACTACTGATATAACGGTAACCGGTAACGGTATAGTTCTCAAGACGTGGAGTCTACTGGAACTGGAATACTAGGAAGTCTATACGGAAAAGTTGAGAAAACAGAAAACTGAAATGAAACTGACTTAAGTGTACGTCTTAGAAAACTTCCACTTGTTCAAGTTATTATGCCATTCCAGTCTAGTGAAAGCGGCCAGACTAGACCCGAACCAGACCAGACCAAGGAAACGCAAACCAAAACGGAGTAAATTCGAATAGTTGGAAGTTACTTTTGAGATGCTTCCTCTATTATTAAATGGATTCGATGTGGTATAAAAGATCATGCTCACTCGCGCATAGATGTGAAGAACTTACCTTACTCCTTCCCACGTATATAACAAACATAGGTAGGACATATCGAGAAGAGGTAGATTTAAGCTCATATCAGTAGACTGCTATACATGTACATAGTAGCCCAGTATGAATAACACAGTAGTAGTAACTTCAGCTTCCGTCTCTTTACATTCAAATTGGGAACTTTCTCTGATCCGAGATCCGACGAGACGTAGATACTCACTTTTTCATCTTTTTATTCGTATGTATAGTATGTATTCAATATTATTAGCGTGTGAAGGTGTAGAATATAAGTAAATATGAAGTGCAGTGCATCTCTATCATGTCTAATATTATAGAAAACTAGACAAATTATAGATATACACTACACGGTACATATATGCGTATATGCTACGTGAGTGCATGCGGACAAGTGTACAACAGATAGGCCGGAAATGTTTATAGTATAAAGGTAGTAATAACCTGAGTTGTATAAGATTCTGCCGAGGTTTATTCATCTTTGATTCATGATCTAGATCTTTACTGCTCATCTAATGAGATTGCATCGTAACTTCAACTTCAACTTCCTCTTCTCCCCCCGGTGGTAAAATGACTCACGGGAAGCAGGAATTTAGATCTTATACTTGTACACGTATCTTGTTATTCCCTATAATTTAAACTAACCAACAAATCCTACAGCTACAGTGCTACTGCTACCCAGCTGCTGTTGTTTTCGTTTTTGCTTGTAGGAAATTTGCTATATATACTGTACAGGTATGGTATGGGATTGTATAATTATATTGAAATTGGACTAACCTACTTGCTAAAAACTGACAAACATGCTGTAAACCTAAATGCCCGCCCTTAATATTGCTCCTGCTTCCTTCATTTTGTTTTATGCTGGAATTTGAGGATTTAAACAACATGTAATAGGCACGCCACGCTATGCACCTACTATCTGTCTGTATTATATATAGTTCATCAGAGGCTCATAAATCAGGAAAAAAACGTGCATTCTAAGCTGCTATTGTAATTCTGGGCAAATAACTCTGAAAAATATTGGTTATAATAATAAATGGTTAATTTCATAAACTCCCTCGTCTGCTTCCTCGACAGGAAGTGGAAGAATTTGTATACATAGAGTTAAAAGACCATATAAGGAGGACCGGATAATGCGGCCAGCGCGGGCAGAAACGCTGCTTGATTTTTCAAAAAAACATGTAAATGGAACATTTTGCACTTTTCAAAAATATGTAAAAAGAATATTTTGGCATTTCAAAAACATGCAAAATAAACTATTTTGTACATTTCAAAAACATGGAAATAAAACATTTTGCATTCTTATGAATCAAGTAAAAAGAACATATTGTGCTTTTCTAAAACAAATGCAAATACAGCATTTTGCAGTAACCAAAGAAAATCATCAATAAAATCAAAGGGATGGTTTTTGTATGGAAACAAATTGCTGCCAAAAAGCAATTCCTTCGTCCGGCCCTGCCTATAAGTCAAAAATGATTTGTTAATTTTTAGCTGGAATTGGTAGAGATTGAAGATTGAAGCCATGTGATAGAGTGAAAAACAAAAGCTAAAGCAAGCAGGATTTTATTTGAATTAGGTATTTAGCTAAGGTAGATACGAATTCCAATATCGAGGCAGTAGTACAACCGCATGCCTATAGAAAACAAAAGCATTCAAGATTTTATCAGTACGTGGAATTTAGGCTACAATCCCCACGTACGGCACCGCTACCGGCTTTCACAGCGGTACCCTTACCCGCATCCGTACTCGATCCGGTACCGGTACCGGTAGACACTTAAAATTTAGCTTGCTTCTCGCTCATTATTTTCAGAGGCGGAAACGATAACATTCATAACGCTTCGGACTACGCAGACTACAGACAGATATTTCTATACGTAGACATTCCTGTAATAAACTACATGTGGTCTTGGTTTTGGAGTGGTATAGTAATAGTGTATCCTTATTCCTTATATGTAAGTTGTGAGAGATTTGCTCGTAATAAATTAAAACGAGTTTATTATTTACAGTTTTGCCCGGGAAGAGTAATTATATGTGTGATATGTGTGTGTGGTACGTTATTGAATACTTTACTACTTTAGCAAGATTGATGAAAACTGAGAAGTCCTTAAGCGTTCATTAATTTTCTCTGATTAGATGCACCGACCATAACCATGTGGCTGCGTGGCTATTGTGGCCGTGGCCGTGAGCGTATGTCGTAGCCGTAGTAGTTTTCACCCCACTCTACTCACTCACATCATCTATTTTATGCTCGAATGCTCTTCTCCCTTTTCTCCTTTTCCTTTTACGATTCCACGCATAACCTTCAACATTTAGAGATTTAGACATATATCGTCTATGAAGGACTAAAATGACCCATTTCCAATTTATGCTAGAATTAAAATGAGCTATGTCAAAACAAAGACAGTAAATAAGATACATGCTTACAATGCTAATCACGAGTTTCTAAAATGAGCAAATTGTTATATTTACATGTTTTTCAAAAGGTCGAAATGTTCTATTAAAGTGTTTTATTTTAAGCGCAAAATGTCCTATTGTATGCTTTTCAAAAGGTCAAAATGTTCTAATTAAGTGTTTTTTGAAAGTGTAAAATGTCCTATTTACATGTATTTAAAAAGGTAAAAATGTCCTATACACATATTTTTGAAAAGGTCAAAATGTCCTAATTAGGTGTTTAAAAAAAACGAAAATCTTCTATTTTTACATGTTTTTTCAAAAGTGCAAAATGTTCTATTTAAGTGTTTTTTTAAAAGTGTAAAATGTTCTATTCAAGTGTTTTTTTAAAAGTGTAAAATGTTCTATTTAAGTGTTTTTTTAAGTGTAAAATGTTCTATTTAAGTGTTTTTTTAAAAGTGTAAAATGTTCTATTTAAGTGTTTTTTTAAAAGCGTAAAATGTTCTAATTCCATGTGTTTGAAAAGTGTAAAATGTAATATTTACAAGTTTTTTGAAAAGTGCACAAGGTTCTATTTACATGCTTTCATGAACATGTCATTTAAATATTTTCTGTAGATTTTGTTTGAAACTAAAAATGGATATGGGCCATTTTGGTTCTTCACAGACGACATGCTACTGCTCCGTTTCTGCATCTGCATTGCTAATCATAAGGCTACTCCTACGACGATATAATAAAGAATGCAGATAGTAGTACATGAATTGCTGAGCATTAAAATCTGCATTTGGGGGAGAAAATCTTGAATCAGCACCGACCGCACGAGACACACCATCAGCAGAGTTGTAGTTAGTGAGAAGATCCTTCCAGTTTTGCCAGTAGTGCCAACTATACATAGGTACTTACAATAATCGGCTTCGACACACTGGAATTCGGTATCATTTATTTCCTGTTGCTGTATATTTCATGCGTGTGCTTGCCACGGCCACCCCAGTACCGATCCCAATACAGATATCACATTGTGTCCCTGGAGCCTTTGAGTCTTTTTGAGTCATTGAGTGGTTGAAGTAGGGGATTGAAATTTGGAATTTAGAATGCAAATTCAAACGGGAAATATATAGGAAATAGCGGAAAAAATTTAAAATGTTGAATGAAAAAAGGCTGCGCCTATGTGTTGACTCGCCTCACTGAGCCTTTTCCTCTGGCTTCATTTCATCACAATGCCATTGACTAAAAATAGCGCACGGTCCCCGTATTGCAGACGGCTCAATGAAACGACGAGACGAATTCTTTTTCTTATTGTATTTTATGCAACTTACCTTACTATAATTCCATTGAGCCAAATCGAGCACGACAGGATGCATGAAAGTAGCATCCCATAATACCATTACCATTACCAACCTTATGCAGTTCCGTCTGAGAGTGTCATTGTCAAACTACAATGTAAAATATATTAGGGTTGTTGTGCGCAGTTATATATGGTATTGCCGTTAGAGGTTTTTTAATATTTGTAGATATCACATTTTATACACTAAAATTCTCCATTCTTCTTTCTTTAACATGTATTACATTTATTAAGGCAAAATTCAAAGCAAGAAATACTAATCCCTATGCTACAACAGTATAGACTTAAAACGCAGACTCAATTTTGCGTATATAGCACCTACATGAGCTTATGCTTTAGTCAGTATACGAGAAACAGGAGTGTAAAAAATTCAGTCTTTTCAAGCCATTTTCAAAGATTATTAGTTTTTTTTCAAAGACTCGAGAAAGCATCATTAGATCGTTTATACAGCTTTCATTTTGGAGCTTAAGTTTTGTAACGAATAATAAGGGAAAGATTTCCAGTTCCAGTTCAGCGTAATGGGGCAAATACTTTATACTTAAGTTTCAGTCAACATTATACAGTGTATAGCCTCCAACTTGTTTTTATTTCTGTCAAAAAAATACTAGACTTCCAATTGAAGTCCGAGTCGAAATCAATATATTATTTGTATGGCTTAAAAGAAACTTTTTAAAAAGAAAATTAGCAGTAGTTTCTGGACTTTTTAAGCGTGTATAATATAATGAAGAAGATGGTGGATCCATTAAAATTTGTTTAAATGAATTAATGACGTACAAATACTACATATCGTCCGTCGTAAAGAACCAAAATGACCCATATCCAATTTAAGCGAGAATCAAAATGAGCTATGTCATAAAAAAAGTCAGAAACATGCGTAAAATGTTAATTACGAGTTTTTGAAAAGTGTAAAATATTCTATTTACATGTTTTTGAAAAGCGTAAAATGTTTTATTTATATGTTTTTAAAAAAGTGTAAAATATTATATTTGCATATTTTTGAAAAGTGCTAAATGTTCTATTGAAATGCTTTCAAGACATGTTTCAATAATTTTTTAGATAGTGAATATTGTTTTCAGCTACAAATGGAAATTGGTCATTTTGGTTCTTCACAGACGATATAATCTTTGATGAAAAATACTTTGATTTTTTATTTTATGTCAGCTGTTATTACAAAACTTGTAACTCTTTTACTTAAGCTAACTTTTAATTTGTAATATTAGAAGTTAATTTTCCTTTCTCAAGTTTTACTGCGTCTTAGCTGCAGTCCTCAATACTTCTTTATATACTGTGTTAATATGTACTATTTGGTTTCTATTTGTATCATAATTTGCTTCTCTGATCGAGGGAGTTCATGGTCACACGTTATTGGTAACTGAGCCCATAATTGTTTGAAAGCCTATCCATTGACGAGCCTAAAATGATCAAGAAAAGTCAAAAAATAGGAAACTTTGTGTCCAATATAATATTGAAATATCAAAAACTAAGGGAAGACATACTACGTCGTAAAAGTTAAAATAAAATATTGGCACTGGTACTGGTTCTGGTAATCAATAGGCATGGAGTTAAAAAGTATATAGGAGAAAATCAAAGGGTACGCTCATTATTTTCAATTTCCATGATTAGCTTCCATTAGTTAAAGTGTATTGTATAGGGAGGAGGCAGGGGACTACTAGGGGACAGAAGCCTTAAAAACTATTAATTATATTGCTATAGCGCCGCAAACTAAAATACCTGAGTTTGACTTTGCGTGGGCTGTAGCCCTACATATATAGTGAGTATTCCAATAATTGCAATCGTAGATGGTAAAATTGAGGGGGAAAATAGAAAAATAGTATCCATCGCTTCCAATTTATATTCTCATTGACTATTCCTCTCATGACATTCACCTCCCAATGGATGGATGAACCTGACATGGAAATATATATCAATGGGAATGAAAGTTTTCTACTGCAATTTGGAATGAAATTAATTTCGTCTTATTTTATCTTTTATCGGTATCAGGGGTTTCATTATTGTTTCCACCCTTTATTACCCTTTCAATTACTGACCCAGCATATTGAACTTCATATGACGATGACGAGGCCACGAGGCTATTATAGCAGGCTATATGTAGCTGCCCCTATGCCCTATAGCAGCATATGGCATCCACTCCATCGCATCGTGCTACATATGGTGAACTTGGCTTTTGACTTGTTCAGAGTGGAAACTACATAACATATACAAATAGGACACATGTCTAGGAAACATCAATCTGTAATTTGGTAATAACTTAGGAGTCCAAGTAATAAGGAGCTCTCACGCGAGACAGGGAAATCATATGCCTATACGGTATAAAGTATATGTCCTCTGTAATGTGCATATACCTCCCGATGCAAAATGCAGAAGAAATGTACCTAGCACATACACTTTTTTATACAAATGCAGAAAAAAAACTATAATATTGTATATGCATTTTAACCCGTAAATAGTCGTTGGGTACTTTCACTATGTATCCAGAAACTTTCTCAACTTTTCCCTGATGGATGAGGCTTGAGTGAGAGTGGCAGTGGCTCAGCGGTCCTATGGATTTGGGTTTTTGGCCTTAATAAAATAAAATCAAATGGGAAAGTAATCTACATGATTGCCTCAAATTTCAATCAATTTACCAAGTTTCTGATTTTTTCCTACATGTAAATGATGGAATACTTTTCCATCATCGGCATCATATGGAAATATGTATATCGTCTGTGAAGAACCAAAATGACCCATTTCCATTTTTAGCTAAAAACAATATGTACTATCTACATAAATATTAAAATATGTCTTGAAAGCATTCACATAGACCATTTAGCACTTTTCAAAAATATGCAAATAGAACATTCTGGAATTTAAAAAGAAAATGTAAATAGAACATTTTAAAATTTAAAAAAATATGTAAATAGTAAATAGAACATTTTTTAATTTTTAAAAACATTTAAATAGAACATTTTCTACTTTTCAAAAACATGTAAATAGAACATTTTGATCTTTTCAAGAACATGCAAATAGAACATATTACACTTTTCAAAAACTCCTAATTATCATTTTACGCATATTTCTCATTTTGTTTTTATGACATAGCTCATTTTGATTGGAGTTTAAATTGGAAATGGTTCATTTTGGTTCTTCACAGACGACATATGTATTTATGTGTCTTGCCTAAGTTTTGATTTTTAGTTGGTATTTGGACTCCATTATATGGTGGTATATAAAGTATTCAAGTCTAACGTCTAATTTATGCTTGATCAAATCTGACACAATTCTACTCATGTGATGACGGGTGGGTCAAGTATAATGAACATGTAAATTAACTAGTCAATTAACTCTATTAAAAACTTTTCTAATAAATATTTTATGCTGTATATTAAATTCTTTGACGATAATTTTGCAATTATAGAGTTGTTGATTGCAGGCATATAAACTAATGAATGCTACTTTGCCGTACTTTGCCCTCTCTAACTAAGCAAAATTGATAGTTTTTTTTTTACATAAGCTATAAAAGTACCTACCTACATGTAAAAAAAACTTGGATTGCCGTTGATCGAACTAAAATAAAAATGTAGTGCTTGCATGTAGTTGAAAACTTTTGTAAAATTAACTTAAAAAAAAGAAGGAAAGTTCGTTCAACTCGATTTTCCAATCTGACTCTTGACCACCTGAGACTGATTAGATCTGTATGCTTAGTGCTTGTCCATGTCTGTGTAATTGGTACACAATACAATTTAGCCTCGAGCACATGATACTTTCTAACTTTATTTGTAAAAATTCACTATCTATTTTCCTCTCTAACATAGCAGTATATAGTTCTAATTTCCAATTCTCATCCTCTTAACTATATATGTAGTTTGCAATTACATTACTCCGAATTCGAACTGCGTTGGCGTTGGTGGGCCTCATCCCTGTCATCCGTATAAAGCCTACAGCGTTGCTTTTCCTTATTGCGTATATTGTCTGTGAAGAACCAAAATGACCCATATCCAAGTTAAATTAGAATCAAAATGTTATATGTATGTCATAAAAACAAAACAAAATAAGAAACATGCGTAATATGTTAATTACGAGTTTTTGAAAAGTGTAAAATGTTCCATTTGGATGTTTTTTAAAAGTACTAAATGTTCTATTAACATGATTTTGAAAAGCGTAAAATGTTCTATTTACATATTTAAAAAAGTGTAAAATGGTCTATTCACATGTTTTTGAAAAGTGTAAAATGTTCTATTTACATGTTTTTGAAAAGTGTAAAATGTTCTATTTACATATTTAAAAAAGTGTAAAATGGTCTATTCACATGTTTTTGAAAAGTGTAAAATGTTCTATTTACATGTTTTTGAAAAGTGTAAAATGTTCTATTTACATGTATTTGAAAAGTGTAAAATGTTCTATTTACATGTTTTTGAAAAGTGCAAAATATTCTATTTAAATGCTTTCAAGACATGTTTCAATATTTTTGTAGATGGTGGATATTGTTTTTAGCTACAAATGGATATGGTTAATTTTGGTTCTTCACAGACGATATATGCAATCTAAAAAATTAGTTTCTACTTCCTGGTACTATATTATTATTTTTGATGGTCCGAGTTCTGGACCTGGGTTCAGATTCATCAAACTTATAGCTTAATAATAATGACATTCATCCGTAATTCGAAGGGCAAATATAGGGAATTTCACTATTTTGTTTACTACCATGTAGCATCCTAATCCTAAACATCTGCAGTGGAATTAAAGATCATAAAATCAATATAATTTTTAGATCATTCAATGATACAATATGCTAAAAAACAATGTACTGAAACATAAATTCAACTCTCCTCCATATTTGTAATAATGTAATTGTAGCGCTGTCCTTTCCTTTGTACTTACTTTGTGCTGCTCAATTACAATTAATGGAGTTTTTACGTCCAAAAGCACAGCAGAGATAGGATTTCACAAATTGCACTTTGGAGTTGATTTATGTGTAGGATAATTGGCGTGATTACTTCCTTGTTCAGGCCGGGCTAAAAGTTATTTATGGTGAAACATGACTTATTTGAAAAGAGCTGCAATTGAAGATGGAAATTGGAAATGGAAATCGAAGTAAAAACAACTGACTATGTATCTGATAAACCCTCTTTTTCGTGTGACAGTTCAACTCAGTGTGAGTGAGCTCATTTTCATCTTAGGCCTATATATGTAGGTTTTGTTTTCTGTATAACTTCATTTCGATTTTAGTTTCAAATGTTGCATTTGCATTGGTTTTGTTTTTGGTGGCGAGCTTCCTCGTTGGTTCGTTGACTTGGAATGAAGTTAAAGAATTAGTGTAAACTAATGCGTGCACAACTATGGATTAGTAGATTTCGTTCATTAGTCTTCCACACAAGTCAAGTCAGAGAGATGTGAGTTTGTGTGTGAGTCTATGTTTGTACTGCAGGGTGGATGAGATAGGATTACGCTGTCAGCACACTATCTGTCCCACGCAGTGTAATTACCCGTGCTTATATTTAATTCATTATTTGTACGCTACTGAGTTCTCCATACTCCATATCACATTTTACTACGTCTAATAGCTATATCGTCTCTGAAGAACCAAAATGACCCATATCCATTTGTAGCTAAAAACAATAACTATCTACAAAAATATTCAAATATGTCTTGAGAGCATTTAAATAGAACATTTTGCACGTTTTTAAAAACATGGAATTAGAACATTTTGAACGTTTTCGAAAATATGGAATTAGAACATTTTGCACCTTTTCAAAAACATGGAATTAGAACATTTTGCACCTTTTCGAAAACATGGAATTAGAACATTTTGCACTTTTTCAAAAACATGTAAATAGGACATTTTACATTGTTGAAAAACATGAAAACAGAATATTTTGCATTTTTCAAAACCTCCTAATTAACATAATTTTACGCATGTTTCTCATTTTGTTTTTATGACATAGCTCATTTTGAATGTAGCTTAAATTGGATATGGGTCATTTGGGTTCTTCACAGACGATATCAAATTTTACTACCTCTAAAAGATATACGCATACACAGAGTGTACAGAAACAGAAACAGCGCACTGAACAGGCCTGGAATGAAGGTGTAAGTAATAAGCTCGAAGCTTAACTATATATTAATCCTTACTTACGTAAGTGTATGCACCTGTTTGTATGTAGGATAAAAAGGTCTACTCAAAGATTATAGACACTGTTTTCGGCTTTTATTTGCATAGAGAAGACTCTAAATTCCGCCTCGGCTTCGGCTTCAGTAAACAATCTTATGCTCAGTTATATTATTTGCGTGTCGAGGGACACTATATCAGTATGCGGGATATGATACAAGGTGAAATAGGTGCATGTATAGGTATGTGCGTAGGTTGTAGGTACACGCTCATAACACGTCCCGCTCATTTACGTGTGTGCAACAAGCGCAAAAAGGCAATCAGCATCTGTGAGACTGTGAGGGTAGATCACGCATGAGATGAGCAAATTCGATTAACATGAGTTACTGTACTGTATTTAGGTATTGTGCAATGCTCTGGATGGGGAAAGGGAAAAGTCAAGATAAGGAGACGGTATCAATAGACATATAGACAGTAGTCATGCTTAAATCGAGCTTCTGGCATTTGCATGCATTGTCATTGGCATGGCAGTGCTAATGAAGATAGTACTCGCCCCACTGTCTGTGCACCGTACAGATCCGTAGCCGGCCAGATCCAATATTTAAACATGGCTTCTAACTAACATTCAACTTCAACATTATTTTTACATAGCATAAATACGCTTGCTAACTAAATACCCGTCTATTTACTATTTAAATACTCCAGGCCTCAGAGGCAGTTGTACTGTATACTTTGTGCACACATTTATCCTTTACTTTCAACATTCAAGTTCAGTCAGTATTACATACAGAGCGTGGTAAATCTTCCGAGAAATCTGTAGTTGTGTCTGTATATACATGGAATTGTATTATTGCCTTCATGCTCACTGGGCAGTGGCCAATCAAAGTCGCAAAGTCTCTCTATCTGTCTTCTGTATAACGGTCCAATACATTTATTTGTATCTCCCGCTGTTTCCATATGCGTCCCTTATTTCTATGTATGGAGAATCAGAATCCAAATCATCGCTTTCATGGTGTAAAAGCGGTCAAAGTGCATGGTTCAGTTCCTTCATGTTACAGTCGTCCGCGTGCTTTAGTCATTTATTCTCACACTCCGTATGTGAAGTGTACATCTTTCAACATGGGGAATGGTGACTCACACAGTTTAATACAATTGAATTGATACAGTCGCAGAGCTAGTGTGCAATGCTCAGTCGTGCTTCACTAATTAAGCAACCAGTAATCAAGAGACTGAAAGTAACTACTGCACATATACATATACATATAGCTATTTAGTGTCGTGAGGCAATTATTATTGGTGTTATAGGGTTCGTTCGTAGTAAATATACCTACTTGTACTTTATTCCAGGATTCCACTGGATAATTTCTCTCGTTCTAGTTCCATCCAGCTGAAGTCAGATTAAATGTAAATGTAAAGCATGTCACGGATTTTCATTAATCATTAAATGTACTATGCATATCGGCAGTCGGCATAGTTACTCAGCCTGAATCTCTAGGCTACAACTGTTTTTGCATACGTACCTAAATAAATTCACACTGCGATTCACACAAGTGACGACGGGAAAGGAAAATGGGAAATCTTGGAAATCGAATTAAATTATGTATTCACTCAAGTCTATAGGTAATTACATATACAACTATATAATCTTTCCTACGATTAGAAATACACATCTTAATTCTTGGAATTTCTGTGATAATTAATTCATTTACATTTTGGTTAAATAGCCAAATCAAGTGAGTAGATATTTGCTTACATATTTAATTAACATGATATGCAAATAAATATTATTTAAATAATTTAATTTCTCAGAATGTAGCTAATATTACGTCTTCATTTTGGACTAAAAAATGAAAATGCTTTAAACTTTTAAAAAATCTGAATGAAATTAGAGTATAGGCACTTCACATTTAGTGGGGACAATTTCCTAGTGAGAGAGAGAGTGGAGCAGATAAGTTGAAAATTACTAAATTACAACCAGTTGTTACAGAGTTGGAAAATGGAAAACTGGGTCCTATCCTCCTACGAGAGTCGTCAAAAGCCACTTCCATATTCCATATTCCATACAGATGTCATAAAATATACGAAATCATGTGTTATTGCTATTGGCCCATTAGAGCAACCACTTGACTATTGCTACTACTACTACTACACTCAGCATTACACAAAGTGCAGCTTCTTCAACTTCAGACGTCATATTAAATGTGTGACTATCTCAAAGTGTGCTGCTCGTTTCCCTTTTCGATCTTGTTCTCTGGCTTAATGTATGCCGTAGTAGCCACATAGTACGCCGTCAGCCTGCCGTGCGTCGTAATATGTAGACGACTACATTAATTTAATGCGTAGTACGTTATAAAATGGAGAGAAGATTTGGATCGGGAGCACATTTTCTTCTTGATTTCCTTTTATACTCTAATGTCATATCCAAGTAGGTACCTAACATATAGTTTCATAGCCCAAATCTTCTATGTCATTTCTTTTAAGAGCCAATTAACCTAGTTCTATGAAAATGAATGGACTGTTTAGCTAGCCACATGACACTATACATTCCCAATCCTCATTCTTCTCTGCACTTCCTACTGTATTCCTACTTTCTACTTTCTATACCAATACCAATACATAGTAACTTTCATGAGTAACTTCAAGCTGCTCGCTGTCCTTTTCTTTGTACTTCTATATACGAATGATTTTTTTTTGGTTTTATACGTAATCAACCCCGATGCCGCGTGTCTATTCCTTAGTCAAGTCAAAACTAAAATCGATCCTAAAACCTGACTAATTGCAATCCTTACAAAAGTAGTGGAAATAACAAGGGCTGAGGATTGAGGATGGGTTAGTGGATTTGCATTGTGTTAAACGGAGGAAAATTTGCTAATGAACTCTTTCCGTCACGACCCCGTCAGCTTTCTCTTGAACTTTCTATTTAGCGATTACTATTATATTTGTCACTTTTGTACTTACACGTGCTTTCCCTTGAACACAGTAGTGTACATGTTCACACCCATACTAAATGCCTTTAGCCAAATTATGTATAGCCTATGTAGGTAGGCATAAAACCCACACATTCGTGGTGGTGAATGGTACCGCTAATGGCACTTATATTTAGAGGCAGAGCCATATAGGGTCTCAGATTTGGAGTAGACTGGAGACGGTTGAATGAACTCCTAAAACTATACTAAAGGAACGACCTCATTCATTGATAGCATTTACATTATTTTAACCTCAAATTCCAAATTTAAACAACCTACACAAGTGTGAGAGACACAAGGCATAATTGTAATGGACAAGAACATGGGACTCGACGAAGATAAGATTTACTGCTAATTTTATGAATTTAATTGTATATTTTATGTATGTGTTTCCTTCGTGTAAATGCACAGATTTTCTCATTAGGAATGAGCTGAAGAGTTGTACACAGTTTCGTAAGTTTATTTTAGTGTGGGTGGTAAAAGAAGGAGTGGCGAGACACGTGTAGTTGTCAAAACTACATGAAATAATGCTTTCTATTATTCCATTTCCTTCCTCTCTAATTCGAATTTCTCAGAGCATTTTTTCCTTTGCATTCCTTTGCTATACTTGACTTTCACTCCGGCTCCGGCTCCGGCTCCGGCCGGTTGCACAATCCCATGTCTTTGTTTTTGACTTGTCTTGCGTTGTTCTATCGCCAGCTGAAGATTGCAATGATCCGTGCTCGTGCTGAAGCCAGATCCAGATCCAGTTCCAGCTCCAGCTGTTGCACGTGTTGTGCTGTACTACAACTACTGTACTACTACTGTACTACCGTTGTAGCCGCGTGCTGATACACACACAATCACACACAAACATCCCTCGCTCATTCGCACCGTCTATAAACTTTTTTTTATTACTACAGGGGAACTTTTAGTGCATTTAAGCTGGGCTGTACTGAAATGAAATTCAATTTTATTTTATTGTCGAACAGTGAACAGTCAACGGAGTTGCCCTTGTACTCGGGACTGGATACATTAATTTAGTGATAATAATCTTTATTATTTACCGTCTTCAAACATTCAAGTACCTACAAACCATAGTTTATTTCACGCAACGTAATTACATGTAGATAGGTTTGTCGTCAGGTAGAATTAATTAGTGTTCTGTATGTATGTGAAATTGAAATTCAAGAAGAATTCATGCAAACGCCTGAATTGGCAGAGTGCTAAACTAGGAGGTTGCGAAATTATTAATTGTTTTTATTATTCACAAGGGCTTCCCACCTCTCGCGTGAAAATTGCCCTGGCTGCTTCATCATTAATTATTAACTAACAGCATAATGACAAAGTATGTAAAGTCACTTTTAGCAAAATTACCACTACCAGCTACCACATCCTTTAAGGTTGAAAATTTGCACTGTAGATTCATTTTCTCATGTCAAGTACTTAGGTTAATAAACTCTTACGTTATTATTAAGCGTAGATTCCCGTTCGCGGCGAGCATCATTGCTAAAAAAATTTACGCATTTGGTTAATAGATAACCAGCATCCCCAATGATGATTTTCTTTACGTTCCATAGTAAGCCGAGCCCAATCCGGACACAAAACAAAAATGTGAACTCCTCCGCATCCCATCCACATTCCATCTATCTTCCCTTCCTAGTCCCATAGGGAATCTAATCTGATGGAAAGTAAAGTGCTGGCCTTGTCTTGTCTCTCTAATAAAATAGCCTCCAGTTATTCTTCCACCATTACGTCAAACTGCCTCACTGTCTTGAGAAAAAAAGACAAGGAAATATTCTTTGAGTAATGAATTCTTTCTCCCAAAGCATAATCAACTATCAGCTTTGATGATCAGTATTGGCGCCGCTCCTTCTCAACAGGCTAGGTTTATTATTAGCATAACAATCTCTTTTCAAAATATTCAAGTGGTTATATACGCTGAAAATATGTATTTTTATGAATTATTTACTGTCTGATTTCTATAGTTATGAGTTGAACTATAAATCTGTATTTTGAAAATATCTTAGACATTGAACATAGGTAATACCTTGTAGTCTTTAGCTTTGTGTAAATAAAAACAGGCTGAAATGAGATATCGTCAGTGAAGAACCAAAATGGCCCATTTCTAATTTAAGCTAGAATCAAAATGAGCTATGTCATAAAAACAAAATGAGAAACATTCGTAAAATTTTAATTAAGAGTTTTTAAAAGTGTAAAATTTTCTATTTTCATGTTTTTGAAAAGGTGCAAAATGTTCTAATTCCATGTTTTTGAAAAGGTGCAAAATTTTCTATTTACATGTTTTTGAAAAGGTGCAGAATGTTCTAATTCCATGCTTTTTAAAAGGTGCAAAATGTTCTAATTTCATGTTTTTGAACAGAGCAAAATTTTCTATTTACATGTTTTTGAAAAGTGCAAAATTTTCTATTTACATGTTTTTGAAAAGTGCAAAATTTTCTATTTTAATGCTTCCAAGACATGTTTTAATATTTATTAGATAGTAGATATTGTTTTTAGATAAAAATGGATATGGGTAATTTTGGTTCTTCACATACGATATGTGTGTATATAATATGTCAACGTTTCAGTACCTAAGATAGAGGTATACCGAGACGCCATGTTTTAGTTTGGGAGCAAAAAAAAACAAGAAAATGTATATTTTAATTCAAGAGAGATGAGAAAGCAAAGAAACCCTCTGAATAAAGCAGAAACGCATCTATTTGTGTTTGCACTTGTATTTGGTAGGAAATAAAATTACATCGGACATTCCAAATCATCCCTCACTTTTAATATAAAAAAACCAAAATTAACTCTACAGTAATGTGTTAAGCATGCTGGGTTATGATCCAAATACTAAATTGAGCAACAGCTAAAAAAATCAAGTTGCAAACTCTGCTAGATTACTCTGTAATGTAATATGTAATAGGACTATAATGCTATATGTACATGGCATGAAAATGTAGCAAAACCACCACAGCACATCAGAATATGTAAGTACTACCATAGAACAGACAATTTCTGACTAGAGAAAGTGAAAGTAGAAATTGCAAGTAATGCCATGGGATGGACTCACTCTGTTCCTAGTTTTCGGGGGAATAAGGAGGGTGAAGATACATAATAATCCCGACGAGGAAGCTATACTGAGCGGTTGTTGTTGAAAAAATTGACGCTATATAGTCTTGTTCATGTTGATAGTTTTCGTTTTCGTTTCCTATCTTCTCGTCTCAAACATATCTATCTGTGCTATCTAAATCCAAAGTGAGTGAAAGCTTGAGCTGAGCTATATACAGACGCACTCTCAGGCTCGACATCATCCCCAAAACGAAGCGTGTAAGAGCAAGTGAAAGTGAAAGGGAAAGTATCAACATTCCTTTTTCACTTGTTTCTTGACTCGTTTCCAGAGACTGACGCCTTGCTTTCTCCCCCTCACCAACTTTCACTAACGCTGCGCTTTTTCTATTTTTTTCCTTTCCTTCGCAGGAAAATTATGGAATTCAATATTGGGAAATCTACTGGTCTTCTGGGATTTTTGTTTTCTCTCTCTCTATCGTTTTCGTTTCTTTGGTGGGTGTAGTCCCACCATTGCTTTTGCTTCTACTGCGCTATTCGTAATGGAGTTAGCACAGTAGACCCTTAACGTTTAACGCATGTAATGCATAATATACATTCCTATTGGGAAAAAAGTCCATGTAACTCTAAAATTGTGTTTGTATTTATATCCTTGGAGCCTTTGACGAGAATCCTAAGCGTGAAGAAATCATGCCCTATATTTTACCTTTTTCATGTAATATGTATGTATGTAGTCGTGCCAGATCCTACCTCCTTAAATACATAATAAAAATACAGACCCACACAAAGAACAAAGGATTGAAAGTTTAGGGAGTACTCCAAGGTATACTATATACTTATATGTGCGTACCCAATTATGTACAGTCTATTTACAAAATGTATTACATATACTGCAAGTACAGGAAGGGAGCCTATACGCGTAAAGCTATTACTTGAGCTCAAAGTACCTGCTCAAAAGATATTTGTGTACGACTGCCTAATATGCTTAAAAACGTTGAGCTGACACATCCTTGGGCACAATCTGGCCTGCCACGTGTTTTATAGGAAACTTATTCCACATCTTCACTTTTTGAGAAACAGGACCAGCATAGAGCATCTCGCCATCGCATGGTCTCACATCACACGAAATTGTCTTTCCTTTGCTCGTCGTCTCCGTCTCCTGTAGGCGCGAGCGACGACACAGACACGATAAACGACAAACTGCTGAGTGGCCCGGATTTTGTCTTTTTCTCTCGCGTTTTATATCAAATAAGAGACCCTGTCCTAGCTCCTATTTTCTATATGCCTATATACTAACTTCCATATCATAATAACATTGAGATATGCCTATATAATTTTTTTGGCCTCCTGTTTGATGAGAAAATTGCTGCGAGGGATTTAGGCTAAAGTGTCCCATTCTGAGCTGTATGTAAATATATTAAGTGTCTATGCACATATAGGAATTCTAATAAGAATATTTACAAAACCAAAACCAGAACTGGTGCTTTGTCTGGAACCAGCGTGGAAAAATAGAAGATGCCACTATTTACTGCGAATTCATACGTTGCCCTCTCGGTCTATGGCCTATGCAATGGAATGGGGTTGGCTGAAGCGATTAGAGGAAATCGTTTTTACTTTCCTTCATAGCCTTTCACAGGGGAGAAAGTGGAGAGAGCGCGAGAGAGAGAAGAAGAGATTGTAGAATGTGTTTTATTAAATCGAGACATTAGTGGGAAAAGAAAGGTGGGGCTGGGGATGAGAACTTGTGGGCTTGGAAACTGAAATTAGAAAATCCTAATATGTTCACTCCACTGAGCAAGACTCCATCGTTCATGAGAGGAATAGTCAATGCTTACTTTTAGGAAGGGGATGAGGGACTAAGCTGGAGCTGGTGGAGTATTTAATAAAATTAATGAAATTACAAGTGTGAGGATCTCTTCACCAAAATCCAAGAATGAAGTAAGAAACAGTTGAGTAGTAAGGATTTGAAGTACACAAGAAATTAATTTTATATGCTTACTCATCATGTTATGCACTGTGTACCTCTAATGTCTCTGCCTGTAACTCTCGCCATTCTTATAATTTCACAATATGCACAGATCTATGTATGCGTCTGATAGCTACATATTTCTCGCTTCAAATTAGGAAGTCAGTGAAAAAAGGAGCATATGGTTGAGTAAGTCGTCAATCAGAATCAGTGGAGAAGTTTTTGGTTTTTGAATGGCGCCCTGGGATTATTATCTCCTGGTGTTATATACTGATATAAGTCTATAGCTTAACGCGATATGGGACTATGGAAATTTGGAAGTAGGGATACAGTTGGGATGATGAGATAGAAGGAGGTTGAGTTTAGGTTAATACTGAGGCCTTGAAAATTGAGCAAGAAAATAAACGAGCTGCTCTTGTCTCTCTCCATTTCTGTATAATATCCTCAAAAATCAAGCAGTAAAAGCAAAGAGTAAAAGTCAACGCTCCAACCATTTCTCAGGATGCATTATGGTAGAAAGAAAGGGAAATAGAGTTATAGGCTGGATAATGGATTTTTTAAACTAATGTAATTAATAAGAGACCTTCTAAATTTCAACTTTCCCCCCTTTTATAAGAAACCAAGCCAAATATAGCAAGTTTTATGAGAAATTACATTTCTTTACGTTTTAGTTTAAGAAGTATGCTTTGTATTCTTATACTTTGTAGACTTTGTGATTAGATTATTTTGTACGAATGAATTAAGTCCTTCCCATACATGAATGACCTTCATGAGGTTCCTGGTCCTGGGTATTCATGCATAAATAAATTACTTGAACTTGCATTCGTGCTTCATTTAGTTCCTTTAATTTATTCGTTTCTGAATAAAACCAGAAACAATGAAGGGTGAGTGAAGGGCAAACTATCAACTTTCATAATTTCATGTTAGCACAATTATGTTTTTACTGACAGTCTGGAAAAACCCCACGAGTACAGTCGTTTCAACTGACGACTTTCTCTTTTTCCTTAAAACCATGTGAAAGTACCATGCCCAGACAGTTACACCGCAAACGACACGACCATCTCAGCTAAGCTATTAGTCACGAACTAACTTGCAGAGTGCATGCAAGTAAACTGCATATAATTACAAACTATAAAATTCTTCTAATAAGATAGATCAATATTATTCTGCACCAGACGACTCAGAATGCATGAGTATAAATCAATGCACTTTTTATCGTATTAGTATAGTAAAGAGGAAACTGATGTCGATTATTGTCGATTGGATGATTCTTCATTGAGCTATTTAGTTGGACAAAGAAAACATTTAGCTTAAGCAGCTGCACGTAAGAGAGCAGGAGTCTATATCATAACATAACATAAAAAACTAACCAAAGCCAAAATCTCCCTCCCAGTCCCCTATTATTATTGCTGATAAGGCAGAGAAAGTATGAGAAATCAGAGGCTGAGCGTTAGAAAGAAAACGAGAAGGACACTTGTCTACTGAAACTGGACAGTAATGGTTACGACAACGATTGACCATTTCTTATATTCTTCTTCTTTTTTTCACATAAATATTTGACAGGGTAGCGACAGATCTACTGCCAGTATATTTTTCTTAATTTTATATTTTTCTACACGTTCCTTCCGAGAAAAGTAATACTCAAACGAGAAAGTGAAAGGAAACGGGATGAAGCTAGCCAGGAAAGAAAATAAGATGAAATGTAGGGCTGGACTTATGGACGGGAAATACACGGGCGGTGAAAGGAAAAAAATACTTAACGAGGCATGGAAGAGATGCGGATATAGCGGATGAGATTGGGATTGGGAGACCAAACAATATGCGATATGTGATCGCTGATCACCCTCACTGCCCATTAAATGTGTCATTAGGCTTCTTTACGATCTCTGGTCCCCCCTTTTTAATAATGTAGCATTCCCGTTTTCCCATTCCGTAATAATATCTTACACGAGAGCTAGTCGCTAGTCTCTTGTACTAGGTGCAAACAGGTCTATCTACATTTTATATAACATTGGCCCTTTCCTTTTATATTGCATTGTCTTTCCCTCTCCATGCTTTCACTGTACGGCTTTCCCTACTAGATGTGCAGCCAAATCAGTACAATTGATGTGCATCTACTAGCAATGTAACACCACCAATACCATGCCATACCATGCATTTCAGTAGAAATACAAGCTACTTCTTTTCATTAAGATTTTTTTATCAAAGGCTATACGCGCCAGCTCTTAAAATTTATCTTTTTTTCCTTTCCTTTCAAAACTCATAATCAAGAAAAAAAAGAGGAGAAAGAGACGTATTTTATCTTGCGTCATTTTGAGAGAAAACCTTTAGAGCTTTCTACAATTTCTATCTAATATTTCTTCTATATTTTTGTCATTGTTAGCTTGGAAGTAGAACTGGAACGTGACCAAATTCCAGAAGGACTTGAGTAACCTTTAAATGCTATAAATGTCCGTTACAAATTGGTTTGACATTTCATACTGTTGAACTACCCTACATTTCTTCCAGTGCCAGATTTAGTACTCGGACTCACGATTTTCAAAGTTACTCCTGTAGGTAGGCGTAAGTAGACATGGTGGGAGCTCAGGTATCGATGGCATTGTCATGCTATGTGCTTCGATCAGCGCGTCATAGCGATATAGCTATTTCTAGAATAAAAAAACTCCCACTGCGCATTTATAAAAATTGGGAATGACTCTTGAAGAATCCTCAAAAAAACTACTTTGAGCTTTAAACTCTACTAAATAGCCAACTTAAGTCCTTAAGTTAATAACACGTTACGTTATTACACTTTTCATTTTCCTTAAGATCCCAATTCACCCTCGTCTGCCCTCTAATATTACAATGTGAAAGTGAGCCAATTCTCTTTTTCAATTTTAAAAGATGTTATTTTATTCACTCTTTTTATCCTTACCGACATAATATCATATCATCTTCATCTTCCAACATGGAAAATTACCTTCAATTGATGGGTTTCACCTTGCTACTCCCTTTTAGGAATAAAGGTGGTCGGTTTCCTTGGTAAAACCAATTTTAAAATTGAGGTTAGTGTTTTATCATTCATTCGGTACACACGTTTTATTTATTTACAGTATTCCTATGTAATCCTTCTTATTTTTTCCTACACTGTAACTTTCACTCAAAAATTCCAAGTAGGTAAGTTGACTGCGAGTTTCCATTAAAGTTTAGTCTGTATTACGCTGCATAAGACATTCGTTGAATAAAAAATGTTATTTGCTCACTTGAAGAGCGATAAGTAGTGAGGCCAGTTACAATAGTTTGAAAGGCGGTAGAGGAATTCAAGCACAGAAAATGAATAGGACGCACTTTCCTTCTCACTTATTCCTCTTGGTAATATACATAGACACAGATTTCACTGTATCTTCTTCTATTTTATTTTTTGTTCTAAATGGTTCAGGTAATATAAGTACAAGAAAAGAAAAAATGAAAGCCACTTTCTTTTTCCTCTCCTACTATGTATGAAGGATGAGCGGTTCACTTTCTCCAAAGTTACAAGGTGCGTAAGTATATTGATATTGAATGGAAGACGGGTCTTGCGTTGGCTTTGGCCGTCAAAAAAAGAGACGTAGCAGTCGCACAAAGAAACAGATTAGAAAAAAATAGAGGAGTAGAAAGAAAACTGAGGAGAAAAATCGAAACCGTAAACGTGATGTGGAAGGGAAGTAGACATAAAAAAGTAAGTTGGATGATAGAGAGAGAGAGAAAGAGCGGAGCAAATTGGTCTTAGTATTCTCTCTTAGTTTTGTCAGTTTGAGAAAACCATCTCAAACTTCATTCATGTAACGGGGACATGACATTGGCTAAGCTAAGACCAGCTCTATACTGTAGTTCTATAGGCCAGATCCAGATCCAGATGCGGAGTCAGACTCATGCCGTCCACGTTTACGTGGTAAAATGCAAAAAAAAGGTTCAAAAAGAATAAAATTGTTTTATTCATCTATGTAGCAGATACTTACAAACTCGTATGTACTAATATACTACTGTCTAAAAAAGCATAGAAAACAAGTATAGAAACCCTTATACATACCTATGCTTTTGAATTCGTTTCACGTCAATTTTTCTATTTTAAGTTAAAGCTCTAGTAATGCTCTATACTGCTACTGCTATGCCCATAAACACATAAGCACGTATGGTGACGCGTGGTGGAGAAAGCCATAATAGTTTTAAGATTATGCAAATGTAAATGTACTCAGTTTGCATGGCCGAGTCAAGTTTGCACTTGATGCATATGTTGAAAAAAAAATAAATGTGTTATGTGTATAGCGATAGTTTTCCTTCTTTATCTATTGCGCGAGTGACTATATCTGGTTGTGGTAGGATGCCTATATACTTCGCCATGGCTTGTTACATGTTAATGTTGCGTCGGACTTCCCCAGCATCCATCATCCTCCAAACACACACACACACTTTGAGAAAGTGAAAGGTACTCTTTAACTTTGGACGCGGACGAAAATACATACATCTTGAAGAACTTCCTCTTTATTCTCAATAACGGTGCAGGGGCCACACGACCGCCACACGAGTCCCGGTCCCGTTACCGCGCCGTCTTGCAGTTCAGATAGATAGGACATGGTTAGAGTACTTGCACTCCCGAACTCACAATTTTCTCCCATAAAACTCTGAAATTACCTGAGAGTTTCCTCAAGTACCTCTATACTCCTCAGTAATGGTGGATAGCAGAAGATGAGAGAACAAGGTGCATAGTTTAAATATGTATGTATTATTATGATAAACGAGGTTCTTACTATATAAGTTGTCCATAGCTATATACATTAGTTTATTTTGTATAGTATTCGGTATCTATCTATCCACATACCTTCTTTATACGAGACGATCTACGACTTTTTGAATTAAAATCCAATTTGTACAGATGATAGTACTCCCTGATAGTTTTTCAATGAATTCGGTGCGGTGTATTTGTTTTGAAAATTTCAGCCTCTTTTAAAATTTCAATAAGAGGCTGGCTTGAAAACACTACATTTGGCATAGTAGCATTAACTCTACAGCACTGGCGCACATTGCACTCCCAGATACACATGAAATAATTCACGAATGATTAAGTTCCCTTATAAAAAATGCAAGTATTGTATGAACATACAGGCATACTGATACTGATATATGACATTAGTAGTGAACTTGAAAACGCCCGGAATCCCTAAATTTGAAGATCACGCGTCATACATGTAGTTTACGGATGTGGGCTAATACTTATCTTGTAGATATGTCCCGCAAGTTTAATTCAACTTTAGTATGTATGTATCTTATGGGTTCCATAACTGACACGCTCACAGATTCGCATCAGTCATTTCATAGCGCAGTCCATTACTGAACCATTGCTGTCCCATTTATTCTAAGAATAATTTGTTATAAGGAATTTGTACCTTGGACATACCCAATAAGTGGATTGGAACTTTAGTACTTTAGTATGTAAATATATTCTTTTGATGATATGTTGCACTTACACAACGCTTAGTGAGGGTGAACCAATTGGATTTATATGTCAAAATTTTCAATTCCCATCACAAGTAAACACACAAATGAATACGCAGAAATAGGAGCTCCAGTTGTTAAAAATTCAAAATACTGTATCTACATTTTTGAGCATGTAGTGAGTTCATAAGCGTTCAACATAATGCATGGTTGACACATACATAATAAAAAATAACTATATCCTGTGTTGTACATATGCGAGGACACATAAACTTTGTCTATTTGAAAGTTTAGAGGAAGTTGAAAGTCGGGAATTAGGATGATTGACACACTCCAACAATTCTTCTAATTTAATTTAGCTATAATATGAGACTCTCAAAACTTTACAAGTTACAAGGTCATCTTGATAACATGTACTTTCTCCCGGCACGTGGCCCCACATTTTACCATTTGTACGTAAATGTCTACAGTGAATCCCCTAAAAAGTAAAAAGTAGGAAATACAATAATAAGTTAACGAATTAAAGCGACAACTCATAACACAGATAGTACGTATACAAGCTTCGACAATCCACAGAACCCAATTAGATTCTTTGATGCGGTAGTTTAATTTCAAACTACGTTCCTATATGTTTAGAGTAAATTCGCTAATTTTGATTATTTCAAGTGCCTAAACCAATGCCAAGGCCAGATAAGTACGGTTTATTTCTATTTAATTGAAACGTTTCTGGTACGTAGAGTTTGAATTTGAGTCTGAGTAAAAGTCAAAGGCATAGAGCAGAGGTTGGTGGTCTCACATGTGGACTGCTGGCACCTACATAATAAAACAATTTTCATTCATCTAAATTGTTCCAGTTATCGTCTCCAACCATCTTCAAACAGTAATTGGGAGTATTTTTCTAAGAATTGGAATGTCTGTATTCGGAATCATAACCGTATTTCAAAGTTTAATTTCAAATTTTTCCATATTCCTAGAAAATATTTTAATCAGCTTTGAAAACTATTTCCTAGAGCACCTTTAACCTAAAGTAATTTGAGTATTTGACTAACTACTTACAAAGGGGGGGGGGGCACCTATATGGACTTCCCAGTGGGAAATCAAGTCAATGTCAAAGTTAAAATCAAGAATGTACAAAATACATTTTATTCCACATGATTATATAAAGTGTCGTTTAACAAATATTCCTTTAAAACTCTCCTCTTTCTTTGTAGAATATGATGTCGGATTTCCTTTGATGGCGTTTATTCACAGTATGTAGAAATCTCCTTTCAAGAGATGTGAGTGAATAGTGAAGTGACTCGTAGCTGACTCGTAACTGTTAATCATTGTGGTATTTCTATAAAGTAATATTAAGCCCAGTCTATATTTGTCGTATAAACTTCAATCAGAATAATATCATGTGGATTAGAGTGGTTAATTCGAATCAAATTAATGATATTCAATATATTTTGAGTATTCAATACATCCACAGGCGAATAATTAAACCTACGGGTAACTATTAAGCACTATAATGTGAGACCACAAGTTACATATGTGAATGTAATTTGTAATGATACTTAAAGCCATTCCTGGATCAAAGACACCAATGGGTCTTGATTTCTTGCTTTACATGTTTTTTAAAAGTTTAATATGTTGTTATTACGTAATTTTGAAACTGCAAAATGTTCTATTTACGTGGTTTTGAAAAGTTTAAAACGCCGTTATTACATAATTGTAAACTTCAAAATATTCTATTTACATGTATTTGAAACGTTCAAAACGTCCATATTGCATCATTTTAAAACTGCAAAATGTTTTATTTACATGTTTTTAAACTTCAAAATCTCCCTAATACATAATTTTGATACTGCAAAATGTTCTAGTTACGTGTTTTTGAAAAGTTCAAAACGTCGATATTACATCATTTTAAAACTGAAAAATGTTCTATTTACATGTTTTTTAACAAAATGTCCTTACTTCATAATTTTAATACTGTAAAATGTTATATTTACGTGTTTTTGAAAAGTTCAAAATGTTCAAAATTTCATCATTTTTATACTGAAAAATGTTCTATTTAGATACATGTTTTTTAAAGTTGAAAATTTTCAACTTAAATATATTTGAAAATATTATCAGGAACAAACGTCGGCTGCAAACACTTGACGTCTTTGTAATAAATTTTTTAATTTGGCAAGAATCTTATTTCAAAGCTACCACACAATGTAAATAATTACAAAAATAATTTAAATCAATTCTTAGCTATCTCAACTCACTTTGATATTGATGTGTAAAAATCATATGTTTGGAATCTAGAGCCATTCAAAACACATACAGTATTCGAGTATTCACAATAATCCTGTGTGACTACCAAATCAACTTCGTGGATCTAGTACGGATGGATCCAATAAAAAAATTGACGGAATCACAAAGTCATGTAGATACTATATAGCAAGGCAATACTACACTACCACTATTACTACTGATACTATACTACTACTTTTTACTCCTACAACCTATATGAAATTATTGCCGACCGAGTAGATTTTGTAGTATCCTTCCCATCCGATCCGATCGATTTGAAGTCTCAAGTCTGTAGTGAATTAATTCCAAAGATGGATCTATACTTATTCCGATTCGGCTCCAGCATTCGCAAGTAAGTAACTCATGCAGAAGGAAACATAGGGGGTAAAAGATAAAGGAATTCCATGTCGTCGTCGCTGTCGTTGTCGTTGTCGTGGGCGACTGCCGAGATAAAATTATATGCCACATACACACTACATGCCTCCCCCTCTCCCTTGTATACTCCTGGCTAAAATCTAAAATGCCACTAAATAAATACCTGCGTATATCTTGCCCCTCCATTGTATGCATAGTACCTACATACACAATTTGGAAAACCAAATGGAAAGTAAAAAGGAAAGGGAGTAAATAGTAAATTCCGTCCCTGCTTTCTGCTCCCAGCATCTTCCCTTACTCGGTTATTCCTCCACAGTCCTTTCCTACTGTCACATGACGCAATATACTAATATAAACAAAACCCAGAGAAAGCCAGAGAGAGACACAACAAAAACTACCAAAACTCCTACACTGATATGTATACCACACAAACAAAAAATCATACAGAGTTACAAAAAGTAAATAATATGGAAGCGTAGTAAAAAAGTGTAAGAGTGAAAGTCTGGGACTCTGTGTATCTAGATCGAGGAATAAAATAAGGCGTAGGCGTATAAAGTATGATTTTTGGGGGTGGATGTGGAATTTGGAATTTTAGATGCGAAGAATGGAGAGTGAGCTCAATGCCGTCTCCGAGTCTTTGTGTGGTTCTTCTTGTGTTGTCTTCCTTATGTGAGAATGTGAGGGAATAAGTTCATAGCCGTTCAGACTGGAACTGGAGAACGCAGACTGTGTGTAGAGTAGAGACTTGAGTTTAGACGTACGTCTTGTGAAAACATTCGGATTTGCCTCATTATCATCGTTTTAGTGAGTTCAAAAATATTTCATGTATTTTCTCTATAGAGGAGTAAAGTAGTGGTGGTGGAGTGGAGTGTGTGTACAGACAGATGAGACCCTTCACTGTATATATTACTATTTTTATACTAATGTTATGTAGGCATGTGGGAGTCGAGTCTCCGCTGTAGACAGTAGTATAGGCTCGAGAGTGGTGCACTAGAGGCACGTACGAAGCTCAAATATCCTCGTACTCACGATCACTCATCCAAATAATCTAGAAAGAAAGTATACGGCTGAATTGTTACGCTTTGCCTCAAGCTCCTCAATATACTCGTGATGCACTGTAGTTTTTGCAGTACTGCAGTACAGTAGCATATGACTATGTCTATAATTATACCCTTAACCATCCCCCAACCCACCAAGCCCCAAAACCAGACCAGACCAGACCCAGAACGAGTACCCAAACCAAACCAACCCACTCACGTTTCCCCATAATCAGGAGGTACAAGTAGAAACTTTATTATTTCCTCACCACGTACGTCCGTGTCCTCGTCCTCGTCCCTCGTACGGTACGATGTCATACCCTTAATATTCCTACTACCATCCTCTGAAAGCGAATAACGTCAAACGTCTAAATGATCTCTGCACGTTTGACGAAACCTCAACGCTCAAGGTAGCGAGTGTGTGTCATTCTATATGAAATACTCGTTACATTCTGCATAGGGCCTTACAAGAGAAAGAAGGAGAAAGAATGACGAAAATTACCTACAGCTTTCCCTTTGTAAATGCAGAAAAGAAAGTACCCACTCTCTTCTAGTAAACTTTAGAAATGGCTTCTTTTAAAATTCGTAAGGAGAAAGTCTATATAGGCCTGGCCTAGACTGGCATTCACTTTCACTCTGGCGCTCATAATTTGTCAAATATTGAAAGGAGCAAAAGGCAGTAAAAATATTTACAAAATGTACACAATATTGCAATTTGTAATTTCAAATAGCATTTAAAGCAGGTTATTTTTAGGCGTTTTAAATTAGTTACACGTCATCATGCAATTCAAATTCAACGTTCCATACAGGCAATAATACAAAGTCAGCCTGTGAGCCACTTTTAGTTTGTGCAGAATTTATTTCTCATCTCCTTCTACCCGCACATACTATTATGGTGAGAGGAGATGAGGAATAAATTGGAGCTAATTAGTGTGTATATTGTGTGGTATGGTAAAAATATAAAATTACTTCAATAATGCTCAAAAGTTTCTACAAATAGATCTGTAGAAAATTTCCTGGGCACAAATTGCATTGTATGTATAGTATTGGTTTGGTGCTATTAACGCTAATAACAGTTTTATAGGCATACAGTGTTACATTTAGTATTGAAGTGTTTTAGCGTCATGTATATATCATAATAATATGTACATGTGCCTACCTTGGCAATATATCATTATTAGAGCATTCATGTTTTTACTTTATCCACTGTCAGTCCTAGTCCTATACAACTATAATATGTGTAGCTCACGCCTTTTTACATTATGTTGCTCACAAATTTATTACTATATGTGCTGTAATTATATCTAGGCCTACGTATGAGTACATAGCCTTGTGTGCAGATGTACTCTCAAAAATTAAATAAACTTGACATGTCTATGGCTATATGGAGTATGAAGTGAAAGTGCAATTACTATAAAAACACACTTTATAGGTAGATTGAGTCTAATCGTAAGTCTAATAAATGGAATTGGTTACACTTTATGGCTCGTTGATGAGAGCGAGGTACGGAGGACGGAACTGTGACTGTGATGTTATGTGGAGTAGAGAGGGAGAGAGAGTGAAGTGAAAGTGGAGTGTATACAGACTGTAGTATAGGGACTATTGCTTCTGAACCACGAACGAGACCGAGAGCATAAGCTATTGAAAATAGTGAGAATGCATGAGTAAATTAGTAAATCATGAATGTGTGCTTGTATTGATGATTAAGCTTTGAGTGTGGGAAATTTTCATGTTGTTCTCAAGGGGAATTTATGAGAATCCTGGAATTGAAGAACTTTCTAACACTCACTCTCTCCCTCTTTCTCTCATCTTCTACTTACTTTCTCCACAAAACCATATGCACATGATTCCAGTTACAACTTGGAAATTATTACACATGCTAAGCAGACTCAATAACAACTTTTCGCGGGGTACTCCTCTCCTCGCTCCCGAACTTTCTCTCTCCCTCCTCTTTTCTCTCCCTTTACAAGATTCTAGACTGTACTAAATACCTACTGTCAATCTGAAAATATTCAACTTTATATTTATTAGTTATATTTTGTCGTTCAAAAAGGGCTCAGGCAGTATTAGAGGTGCATTGAAAAAATGTAAAACCTATATATTATGTAGCTTACACTCGTCAGAGGAATTTTTGTAGGAATTTTAAGATTAAAATTAAGGTATCCCCTGGTTTTATTTTAAAACAAACCTTTATCGCTACCATTGGTGTATTTTCTGATAGGACTCATTTTATTTGAATTGATTTTAAAGTTTGAAAAATATGCTTTTCTCATTCTTAAACGCATTTTGTGGTATTAAAAAAATTTAAAAACTGTCAAAACTATGTTATTTGTACTTTTTTGAAAAAAGGTAAAATTTTATGTTTGTATCTTTTTTAACGTGTAACATTTTTGTATTTGCACTCGTTTGAAAAACAAGGCTTTTGCATTCTTTGTAAAATATTCCAAGTAGATTTTTTGCTCACAGCTTTTTGAAAAAGGTACCAAATGTGTAATTTAGGTTCGATTAAAAACGTTTAAAATATAAAAACGTACCTACCTAAATCTCAACGTTTAAATCCAAAAAAAAAACTTGCAGTTAAATACCAATTATAATTGCTCAATTTCTTTTTAAGGCATGCGTACCAGTACCAGTGCAGTGCAAAAGAAAGCAACGTTGGGAATTCAATACAGACTATAAATTTCAAAGTATATTAACAAATATACATGTGTCATACAAAGAAAATTAAAAATCTGCAAAATTAATTTTTTCTGAAAGTCCAGTTCCTGCACAAGCACTGCGTCTTATGTACTCTCCCTATAAAAGCCGCTAAGCTCTCAAGTTCCTGTTCATGTGTATATTTGTAGACATTTAACAATAACTACAGTCAATAGTCCAGGTCCAGACTCCATACACACGTGATACAATATTTACTTCCGCTTACTTTGTCAAGACCTTCATTTTGACATATTACACAACCAATAAAGCATACAAATATACCTTTACATCTATTTACTTTCTGCTCTAGATTCTATAAAGATCGATGTGTGCTCAGCACTGCAATAGTTCTAGTCTGGAAAATTAACTTTTTGAAGGGAGAGCGTAACTCAATGTCCTATCAATCGGAATCATGATGAATAGAAATAAGAAAAGCACCTCTACCTTCGTCATATTAGTGATTAACTCTTCCAACAAAAATCATTCAAGTTTTTCCAAGCGAATACGTAAATGTCTCAATTAAATGTATGCCATATTTGGTATTGGGATTGGGGAAGAAACGAGAGCATGTGGACTCACGTTTCTAATAACGTGCCTCACTTCCCTCATTTTAATCTCGGTCTCTATTTCCATCTCCAGCTCAGATCCCACATCCCAACAAACCACCAACCGTATAGCAAATTACGTAGCAATATTACGCTGACAGAATAACTGCAACCTTCGACATCAATTGCTTTGGAATCAAGTTGTAGACCTAAAATCGTTATTTAGACTCCTGGTGGATGATAAAATAAAACAGCAAAATTATAAAGAAGCTCAGGATGGTGATTGTGTTATCATTTCATTTTGGAACTCAGGACAGAAGAGGTAGCAAATTATACGTGGCATGTGGGACTTTAAAACTAGATTTCAGATTGCGAGCCAGAGACCATAGAAAGGGTAGGGCAACTAGATAGTAATTTATGATTCAAATACATATCGTATGTGAAGAACCAAAATGACCCATATCCATTTTTAGCTATCAAATCAATATCAACTATCTACAAAAATATTTAAATATGTCTTGAGAGCATTTAAGTAGAACAGTTTGCACCTTTCAAAAATATGTAAATACAACATTTTACACTTTTCAAACACATGGAATTAGAACATTTTGCGCCTTTTCAAAAAACATGGAATTAGAACAATTTGCATCTTTTGAAAACATGGAATTAGAAAATTTTGCACCTTTTCAAAAACATGGAATTAGAACAATTTCCATCTTTTGAAAACATGGAATTAGAACAATTTGCATCTTTTCAAAAACATGGAATTAGAACAATTTGCATGTTTTGAAAAACATGAAAATAGAACATTTCACGTTTTTAAAAAACTTCTAATTAACATTTTAAGCATGTTTCTCATTTTGTATTTATGACATAGCTCATTTTGATTCTAGCTTAAATTGGAAATGGACCATTTTGGTTCTTCACAGACGAAATGCATTGAGCTAGTTGCCAATTGGAAACTCATAAAGAAATACTCCGCAAACGTGTCCTCGTTGAAGAGGAAATACCGCAGTCGGTTTTGTAATCTCCAGAAACTAGTTTCCATTCAACTTAGAATTTATTTTTTCTAATATTATGGCAATTTGGTTAGGGCAGTAAAAACGATTTTAGCTTTTGCATGCAAGTAAATAAATAGTGTGCACAGTTTAAACATAATTTGTGAATGCAAGTTAAACTTTAACCAAAATGAAAAAATCAATCACATTTCCAATGACTGGTATAGCAACTTCCACACATAGTAAATAAGCACCTACAGTGGGCAGTACCGAAAGGGATATTTCACTCATTCGCATTGCATTGAAATTTAATTAAATACATTGGATGTGGACGAGGTTCCGGACTGTATGTATAGCGTATAAATTCAAGGCAAGCTAAATTAGCAGACCAAATCCAACAAAGGCCACGGCATTAAATCTTTATATCGCTCAAAGAATAAACCAAGGAGCCAACAGAACTGGAGCAGATCAAGGAAATACAAAATAGAGTTACACACACTGTAGACCCAAGGAGATTTACGGACCGCAGGTCCACCACGGTGGTGGTCCAGGTCTAGGTTCAGAGTTTAAGAAAAAAAATGATGGAAAATCGAGGATTGAAAAACACTGTGTTGTGAGTTGAGGACGAGAAATTTCCTTGAACTAAAATAAAATAGAACCACATCTAAAACCGGGAATTCTGTCTAATGTGAAGAAGTCTTTGAAGCAGAATTAAATGTTTTTATTCGCTTGGCTATTCGCTAGTGTGTGTCCTTTTTTGGCTTAGTTTCCAGCAGTTCTTTTGACTGACTTAGCTAGGTACGTTAGCTTCATTATGTTACTGGTCTGGGTTTGGGTCTGAGTTGCTGTTGCTATATTGCTGTTGCTTGAATGTGGCTCCTGGAGATTACAAAAACCATGGGAAGGAAAAAGGAAAGAAAAACATCTGTGTGGTTTATTTGCTCTTCTGCTCGGTCAACATACGGCCTTCAAAACTCTTAACAAAATGTTATTAAATTTAAGGTCAATATTTTTTAAAGTTGTGAATGTTGTGAATTTAGAGTTCCTGTGTCAAAATGGAATGTCTGAAAGTCAGCACTTTTATTGGTGCACTTGATTTTAAAGTATTTGGTTTGTTCAATTCGCAGTAGAAAAACAAAGTTTCAGAAATATGCAGTACATAATTTTTAACACCTTTCTAAACTTAAAAAAAAACCTAACATTAGAAAAAGTGTAAAATGTTCTATTTACATGTTTTTTGAAAAGTGTAAAATGTTCTATTTACATGTTTTTGAATAGTGTAAAATGTTCTATTTACATGTTTTTGAAAAGTGTACAATGTTTTAATAATTACATGTTAAGTAGGTACATTAAATTATAAAAATTGGTATTTTTAAAAACATGTAATTAGTAAATTTAGCACCTTCAAAAAGCATGTAATTAATGTACTTTTCATTATTCTAAAGTGCCTAACTCAATGTTGTAAAAAGAAATCCATTTTTTCAGGATTGTTTAATTTTAGCATTTAAATAGTTTTCCAATACATTGTAATAATGTATAAAATTTCCAATTTAAACTACCACCATCGCAAACATGTAATTTATCAGATAATTCCTCAAAAAAATAAAATATACATAATTACCTACTATAGTAAAGTAAGAAAATCAAGTATTAAAATACAGTTGACTGAAGCTTCCAATTTTGCAATCTACTATTTTTACTCTACCAACGAATCCAATAATATTTTTACTTATGGTAATTAATCAAGTTTACGCTAATCCTTACTTTGGAAAAGAAAACGACTAAACTAATTGAAAAAAGTAATTTACTATTAAAGTCTCTAAGACACGTCACTGATGATGGTGGGTAAAAGTAAATGCAAACTACCTAAATTAAAGTTGTTTGCTTACCTTCCTATAGATTCCTTATGTATATGTATATACTGTCCATTATAGTTTAGCACTAAAAATAAAGCATCTACAAAAAATACATTTTTCTTCTCTCATGGATATTTTGCTCGCTGTGCGTTGAATAGTTCCATTGGCATTGGCTCTCTCACTTTAGTTTGAATTGGTTTGGTTTGTTGAGGGCTTTATCTGTGTACGTATATGTATCCTCCGTTGAAGAGCAGAAGAGCCCGTGTTGAGGAGGGAAGGACGGGAGCGTAAACATATCAAGTTGAATAAAGTCAACCTTAATTAGGATTTAAAATAAGAGCACCACCGCTCTAAATTGACTCTGGAGTAAATTAGAAAACTTTTCCGATTTTCTTCCCTCCTCCTCCTCCTCCCTCCAAATTACAAATGAGAAAATTACAAAATGAAAAGAAAGTCTAACACAAAATACAAATGGCTTTTCTTTTTCTTTCAAATCCAAAAACCCAAGCCTTCGTCTCCGTCTTTGCCATTTCGTTTTTCTCACCCACCCTTATACACTATCAACATCCCATTTGGAAACAAATACCAGCAGAATTTTCTATACCCATCCTCAGCCCGTATGACTCTGACTTCAAAACTGGTTGGTTCTATGGTTCTGGATCTGAAATAGAAATCCAAATCACTATTGCTTTTATTTGAGTTTCCTGTCTTAGTGTCTTCTTATCTCCATCCACTAACGTCCATTTTTACATTTACCTTCTTCGCGCTTCAACATTTTATACGTGTGGATATACGTACTTTCCCTTTCCCACCATCCTTCAATTTATATTCCGTCAGAAGAAGAAGAAGAAGAAGCAGAAGAAGAAAATTGGACGTTTGGATTTTATTTTGGAAAAGGGAAAATATAAGACTCGTCTAAAGTCTGTATATCGTCTGTGAAGAACCAAAATGACCCATATCCAATTTAAGCTACAATCAAAATGAGCTATGTCATAAAAAAAATGAGAAACATGCATTTAATGTTAATTAAGAGTTTTTTAAAAGTGCAAAATGTTCTATTTACATAGTTTTGAAAATTGTAAAACTTTATATTCACATGTTTTTGAAAATTGTAAAATGGTCTATTCACATGTTTTTGAAAAGTAGAAAATGTTCTATTTACATGTTTTTGAAAAGTGGGAAATGTTCTATTAACATAGTTTTGAAAATTGTAAAATGTTCTATATTATACATGTTTTTGAAAAGTGTAAAATGTTGTATTTACATGTTTTTAAATATTCCAGAATGTTCTATTTACATGTTTTTGAAAAGTGCAAAATGGTCTGTTTAAATGCTTTCAAGACGTGTTTCAATATTCTTGTAGATAGTACATTGTAGTGCATTGTTTTTAGCTAAAAATGGATATGGGTCATTTTGGTTCTTCACAGACGATATATGTCTGTCTGTGAGAGAATATCCAACGGGGAACGTCGTCACTGACGTAGAAAGCGGATAAAACCAGTATATTGAAGGTGACTTGCTTGAAAAGCTAATCGTGGGAAACTGTGAACCACTACTGCTACTGCTGCTGGGAAAATAAAAATCAAGGCAAGAACTTAAATGGACATTACGGTTACAGTACATAACGTCGTACAAATCGTACTGAAAACTGATGCAGAGACTTGCAGTAATATGTCCAATATATCCAATCGAAATAAAACCCCAGGACCAGGTTCCACATCCAGGTGTGTTGACACTGACATTGAAATTAGCAATTGGTATTCTGAAGAATAAACAAAAGGTGCACTATATTAGAAATTACGACTCTGGCTGAAAGGCCATAGGACCAACACCAACAAGGATGCCAAGACACATCTACGGTCTTAATAAGAAAAAAAGAAAGTACAATTAACTTCCAGCTACGACCTCGGTCTCGGTCTCCCATTTCCAATTTCCACATTCACATTTTTTCTTGAAGGTCAGGAACGTGTAAATGTGGATGAAAAGGAAGCCGTGTGACGACATGACATTAACATTGACAAGACTCAAGACAGTACAACCACAGAGATGTATTTACAAGTTTCCATTAGCTACAAATATTGATATTAGGGATTAGGTAGGCCTGTCTAGTAGGCGTCGTATTCGTATTCCTATTTGTTACTTACTGTTTGCAATGCACATGTGTACATACGAAAGTGTAGTAAATAGTAATAGAATTTCAGAGGGAAAGAATCTAAAAAGAAAAGATATTGACGTTAATTGGATGTGGGGTGACAAGCGTCTAGAGAGTGCGGAGCACCTGAAATCTGAGCTACCTATGGCTAAAAACTCACCATAACGTAGGAAGAGAATCTACAAATAAAAAGAAAAGAAAACTCACCGACACAGAACGGGGACGGTTTCCCTTGGGTGGGCTTCTTCGCCGAGCCACTATCGGAAGAACCAATGTCAGTGCCATAGTGCTGCTGCTCTAGGTTACCTAATAAAAGATATGGAAAGGCTTTTTTTTTCTTGTACTGTTTGCAACTAGTACTGCTCCCGGTCCCCGGTACAGTACTGATGCCGATGCCAATACCGGTAATACTGCTGGAACCGGTACCGGTACCGTCAACGATACAGTTCCTGGTAATGGTCCTCGTATGGTGTGTATGTGTGTGTTTGCATAACTAGGTTTGAGGAAGGTAAAATCAGAATCAACCTTGGAGCTGGTCTGGTGGAGCTACTTCGACTTGGACTTGGTCTTGAGCGAAACTTCATTTCCTATTATGCCTTTCAGATCAGGTTTCTTTTATTTATCATCTAATTTCACCTCACCTTGGTCCTGGTTTTCTCTTATGGCTTTCCAAGAAACAAATCTTCTTTTTTTTCTTCAAGTTTTCAAAATCTCAAATTCTCAACAGCTCAACATTAGGTCCCACACAAATCCATGTCACTGTAGTGTAATATGTATGTACATGTTGTTTTCTGTGAAGAATGAAAATGACCCATACCCATTTTTGGCTAAATACAAATTGCAATATCTAAAAACAAATATTTCATGAGCCTGAAAGCGTGTACATGGAACATTTTACACTTTTTAAAAACATGTAAATAAAACATTTTGAAATTTGTGAAAAACATGCGCATCAAAGTTTTTGTATTGTTCAAAAACATGTAAATAAAACAATTTGAATTGAACTGTTTAAAAACATCGCAAATAAAACATTTTGAACTTTTTGAAACAAGCGCAAATAAAACATTTTACACTTTTCATAAACATGCAAATAAAACATTTTGAACTTTTCGAAAGAAGCGTAAATAAAACATTTTACACTTTTCATAAATATGCGAACTTTTTGAAAAAACGCAAATAAAACATTTTGAACTTTTTTGAAAAACCACAAATAAAACATTTTGAACTTAAAAAAAAACTTAAATAATACATTTTACACTTTTCAAAAACTCGTAATTTACGTTTTACCGATCTATCCCATGTGATGCTGTTTTTGACAGTTTTATAGCTCATTTTAACTCTAGCTTCAATTGGATGTGGGAAATTTTGCTTCTTCACAGACTATTATACTATGCTTGTACTCCAGTCATCTTCACTCCGCACATACACTATGTATACGCCTAGACTATTGATAGGTATAGGTAGGTAGTTCGTCTTCGTGTCCTTGTTGTTCATTTTTTATATTTCTCCCCTGGCCTCTCTCTTCCATAATGTGAATGCTAATAATGTTAATGCTCTGGTGTCCTGCCTTGTGTGAATTGTGTATCGAGGAGCATGGGGAAAAGTCTCATATAAGTTACATAGACGAGGCTCTGTCTTTAAAATATGAGATGGATCATGGTCTGACATTCTTTGACATTCCCATTTGAAATCCAATGAAAATGCGAATTCGCCATCAGGTATGTACATACACATACATACACATGCCCCATTGTTTACTGGGACCTGGATACTCTTGCACTTTGCATGGCTTGGCTTTACAAAATTGCTTGTTGGTTGGCCTTGCAAAATGTTAAATTTATACACTACACAGGACGATTGCATTGAGAAAAAAACTAGGCATATAGGTACGAACGTACCTACGAAAAGAAAAAGACACTGAAAAGTCGATTGTGGATTTTACTCTATGTACGGTGCTAATGCTAAAAATACATGGGACGGAGTAGAACTACCTACATGCAATAGATACATAAAACATAGGCGGGCAACTGATAGAATATAGAAATATATTTTTTGAAGATGTATGTTTAGTCAGTGAAGTTTGAAAAGGCGGCGTACTCCATCCTCCATCCTCCATACAAAGTCTGTATCTATTACGGTGACGGTGAATGCTAGTCCATTGAATGAAGAAAAAAACGTAGAGAATGACATTCCATTTTGATTACCCTAGAGATTTCTTTTCAGTTTTCACACGGAGTTTCGTCTGTCTTGTCTCCACTCTGTAGTCCGGGCTCCTGTAAAGTGTAAAGTTGACGTAGGTAGCTACCTACCTACCAATACGAATGCTTCTACGACATATCTCCTACGTTTATACTGTATTCATGTTAAGATCGTGTGCTGCTGTAATGTAAGTTTAAGACTGAAGTCAAAGTTAAAGACGAAGCCGTGTAGTGTGTGTGTATAGTCGGACGGAAAGCGAGCAGGGCTCTGAATTGTATATGTATTCTATTTGTATTGAACTCGAACTTTTTTTTTCCTCATCGACATCGTCGTGAGTCGTCGTCGTCATCGACACAAGTTGGAGGAACGTGATCGTGAGGGAGGTTGAGGGCGACTACGTTGGAACGTTGAGGATGTTTTTTTCGAGTCAATTCTGATCTGAATTCCTCATCCTCCCTTCGGTTTCGTTTTCGTTTCGACATCCTGAAGGATGAAGTGAATTTTGAATGTCAAATGCCGATTCAATTTACCGGCTTTCCAATTCCAAAATTCGAACTCCCCATTTGCATAACATGTAGGAGAAATCTAATCTAGGATCTTGAGGTTTCATTCACTCAGGCCAGGCGAGGCTGCTACTGGGACTGGATGGGTTACTTTTAGAGTTGGAGCTGAGCATGTGTATCTGTCTCGTGGAATCCCAATCAAATATATATGCAAGTTATCTGGTTTTTGATGAATGAATCCACTTATGATTTATGATGTTTTGGAAATTCAAATTAAATTTCGAGTATGTGCATTTATGGAAATTTTAAACCATATGGATAAGTTATAATTTTATTGTGGCTTTGATTTTTGGTTCGGCTAGACTGCTACTGTTGATCCCTTCCAGATTGAGTTGGGATGTTGGAGTTGAAGTTTTGTATGGGTAAATATGATTTTATTTGTACTGATACCGATACCGATAGTAGGGATAATATTTTAATGCGTATAGAACACATTTATATAGCAGTAAACTCTGTAAGCCTAGATCAAGGTTCAAGGTTTCACAATTTCATGGAACTCTAAATTCATAAAGGTAAAGGTAAATTAGGAAAACTTTTCATTATGGTTTGCAGATGAAATTGTATCTTTTTTTATTAAATAGTAGCTTATTTCGTATTTTAAAGAATTTAACTAAACGTTGTTACCTAACATATTCAGGAATATTATTCGTGGAATATTCTTATTGTATTTATTTAGAAAATACATATTGTTTTATGCATGTGATTTTGAAAAGTGAAAAATGTTCTATTTGGGTGTTTTTGAACATTGCAAAATAATCTGTTTACGTGTTTATGAAGCATGCAAATTGTTCTATTTACGTGTTTTTAAAAATTACATAATGTTTTATTTCTAAATAAGTTGGTACTAGTTACGTTATGTACATAATCCATTTTGCCTGTGTATAAAAAATTGCGTGTGCCTTGTATTAACTCCTCAACAATAATATCCCGTTAGCAGGACCTGTGTCAATAAAACGTGATTTACAAAGCTTGTTTTAGTTATGAATTAATAATTTGCCTTGTTATTGTTGTCAGCAACAGCCGACTACATTAGTTATTTAGCTCAGCCAAGCCCCCACATTGAAGACTTTTATATACAGAAATGTAGCCTGTGCTCTTTGCACTTTGCTTTTTGCACACAATAAAAATTCTTCCGGGACCTGAACCGGGACCAGGACTGGGACTGGGACCGGGACTGGGACTGGGACTGCAGCTACAATAAATACGAAACTATATGGAAATTACCTCTCAACATAGTAGCTCCATATAAACTCAACAACTTTTTCTTTGGCTTGAGCACAAAAAATAGAGATTTCTTTTCCTCTGGCTTTTGTGTATATAAGCTTTTTAAATTGCATACGCATTTATGACTACGACATTGCCGCTCTACAGATATATTCCGTATGTAACTGTTAGTTAAACTGGTAAACTGCACTGCATTCCACGCTCCAATGTTTTGACTGTATATTCTATAGTTACAATACTAACACTAAAACGAAGAGTAAACTACGAGTAATGCGATACTACGACTACCCAATCACAAGCCGTAGCAATAAATACTAAATACATGTGGTGAAAGGCACATTATTACATTACATTCATACTAAAATTTTATTTTGCATAAAATGTAATAAGTGAGCTGTATTATTTCTTGAAATTTAGGTAAAATTTGTGAAGCCCATCAATTTATGACTACGCATTTTATGCTATCGCAGCATTCTATTCACTCACTATAAAACCCAACCTTAGACCAGGCCAAACCAAACCAAACCAATTCAAATTTCAAACCAGTAGTAGTAACTATAGGAAAAACACTTTATAGGAAAGTTATAGCGTAAACCGTAAGCCGACGCCGAGCAATGTGTATTGCAGGGCCGGATGAAGGAATTGATTTTAGGCAACAATTTGTTTCCATACAAAAACCACCATTTTGATTATATTGATGGTTTTCTTTGGTAACGCAAAATTTTGTATTTACATGTTTTAGAAAATAGCAAAATTTTCATTTTACTTGACGCAGAAAAGTGTAAAATGTTCTATTTACAAGTTTTGAGAAAAGTAGAAAATGTTTTATTTGCATTTTTTTGAAAAGTATCAATATTCTTCTTACATATTTATGAAAACTGCAAAATGTTCTATTTACATTTTTTTTGAAAATTCAGGCAGCAGTGGCTGCCTGCGCTGGCCGCATTATCCGGCCTTGGTGTATTATCTTCACACACACAAGTATTAAGTCTCCACAAAATCTTTCCTCATAGCATCATCCTGCCAGCACAAGCAATAAAGTGCGTACGTTTTAATGTTAAAAGTCTTGCCAAAAAAATCCTTTTGGTTTCCATAGTACTACTACTGTTCCAAAGGCTATTACATGAAACCATATAATGTTCATGAGGCGATATATAGAAAGCCATACTACTACCTACTTACACGCATTTGGCAAACAACTTCCTGCTTTCATATCCATTTCCATGAATTTGAACGTGCTCCAGTGGGCAGTATAGTAGTGTGTAGTGCGTACGCACAAGTCTATAGAAGGCCACTTTACAACTCCTGCTCCGCTCTTCTTCACCGTAACGAGAACGAGATCGAGATGGAGAGAGACTATCAAATATAGATGGGTGCTCTCAGTCTCTATTTCTGCATATAAAAGTATAATGAATCTATCTAAAAAGCTACATTTATACGCGTATAGTGTATTACTGGGAGCATGTACTACGTTACGTTAACGCATTACGCATAAAATGTGTGCTCCCGTATACATATTTCACGGAGCCACTCAGCACCTCCGAGTTTCAATGTTGAATGAATGATACAAGAAAGAGAAAGCCTGCCTTGGCTTTGGCTTTGGTTTTGGCCCTGGCTCTGACTCTCCTGGCACTGGCTTCTGGCTTCTATGTATAAGTACGTTGTAACTTGTTTTTCTTCCCGTTTGCCTCGTAAACTTAACTTCCTCAACTTTCTCCAGCAGTGGAGAGAGAAAATGAGAGTGAAGCTAATATGAACTATAGTAAATCAGCTATGGAAAAAGGGAACAGATGTAGCAGATTGTGTACGAGGCTATTTTTTTTTGTGACAGCAGACTTTTCCTGCATTTCCTAAAAACCCTGTGTAGCTTTTAATATGTAGTGGTTCTATGATTATATGCGATAGTCATACTTTTAGAGAGGATACTACATAAAATTATCTTGCGCACAAATGTGTGTGCACTAATATATCTCTAGATGTGTTTATATACACTCAATTGTAAGTGTAAAAATTATTGCTACTCAAGGAGGTAGGTGCAGTGTGGCATTATATTGAAATACCGCTCTTATATCATGTATTCGTTGAGGAAGCAATACCAGACATTCACACTTTTATAATCGTGACAAAAATACAGTAGCTAGTTATACATGTTTGCGTCTATTAATTTTATGGGATGGTCTATTATTCCTTTTTTACGGTACATATGCAATAATTGTAATTAGAACATTTTGCAAATATTATATTTTGTGATTCGTAAAAAATATGTATTTTAAAAATTTTTCAGTAAAAAACACATAAAATAGTAGCAATCTGCTACTTAAAAAAACGAATAAATTAGACGCATTTGACATCACAAATAAATGTAAAAGCCAAATCTCAATTTTTCACAGTACTATGCATTGGGGTGCTTATACAACTAATTGTATTTTTAGAAAATTTCGTAAGTACCTACCTACATACAATACGTATGACTCGTAAAGTGGAGTAGAAACCCTCAACGTGTAATTTGCCTTTCACTGTGCTTATAATCCATGCAGAGATAAGTGTTGTAAACTTGTTACTCCGAGCCATGTTGAAAGGTTGAAAGCCTCTCCTGCTGACGTTGTTTGTGGGGAGCATAGTGCCGTGGCCGTGTGTGGCGGCTCGCCTATGAGCGCAAATCCAACTTCCCTATAGTAACTTATCGAGTGCGAAAGAACAAAGTTAGGAGTACGAAGTCCTCTCATTCTCTATAAAGATGCCAAAGGGTACATTTTCCGAAGAGACAGCCTCTGCTGTGTGATGCTCTACAATGCTGCTCTCCTTTTTAGAAGACAAAGATGTGTACCTAATAAATTCAAGAGGCATATCCCGGTTCAGATTTGGATCCACATCTAGATCCAGATCTATAGCCACACAATGTTCTAGATTCTACAGAGTAAAAGGATAAATGTGTCCTTAGTGTTGGGGCTGAATCAGCGCCCGTTGAGATTACAAGAGGAAAATGTTACATATCTTCCAGCGTAAGACCACCACCACCGTAACCGTAACACACATATATAGTACAACTCCACACAGACACACGCTTCTCACACATGAGTCCGTCGTGGTGTGCGGTGTGTAGGAGGGACACTAAAACACTCACGTCAAATCTCACACAGCAGCCTCAAAGTCTTTGAGAGAAATGGAGAAAGAATCGTGCCATATGTGTGAGTGTATGTGAACTGGAGCTGTTAGGATTGTTAGAGAATCACGTGATAGTGGCCGTCATCGTGGTTTGGTTTGGTCTACTATATACATATGAACCTTATATAATGCAAGGAGAGAGAGAGAAAGCTCCATACTTTCTCCATTACGTTTCGTTAGCATCCTTCCACACTACCCAAGTGTAGAACTATTGACTATGTACGCTCTAACTTGACTTGACTTTGGGAGAAAGTAGAAGGAGAGTGAAAGCACACGTTCCCGTTTTCTTTTTGCTGACATGAACAAAATAAATGAGGACCATCTGGGGAAATGGTTTCCTCTCACACAGCTTTTCTTCTTCTTCTTCGTCTCCTTCTTTTTCTTTTTTTCTACTTCTACAAAAAACGTCAACTCACGCATTCCATTCCTCAACCTCCAGCTATAGCTGTCACCCTGTCGCTCTCATATGCTTAAGCATTCACTCCAAGTAAATAAATTGTTGCACATTTTAAAAATAAATTTAAGGAATTTTGAATTCAGAGCAAGGAGTTGGAGTGGTGAGACTCAATGCTGCTGATAAAAAATGGTCTGTCGATTGATTTTCATTTCACACAGCTTTCACTCTTCTTTTCTTTTATCGAAAGCGGCAGCGGCGGCATAAGCCTCAGGATGTTGTGTTTCTTCTACCTTTTCTTTTTTATTTTGTAAGCTGCCTACCTTATACCTTTTGGCAATTATATACCTTTGTTACAAGGTTATCAACTTCCCAGTTTTAATATTCGCGTTAACTTACTTATATAGAAATATTTTCAACTAACAATAAACATATTTAGTGAAACTAGTGAAAATATTAAGAAAGTAGAAATTATCTACTGTTTTAATAAATTAGCAAAAATTTAATTAATTTAATGTCACTCTCGCTGTACAGTTTATTTGTGGTGTGAAAAGCTACCTATCTGAGAGCTTTCTTTGTAGCAGGAGAAAGGTACTAGCTACAGTTTTCCTTGAGTTGTAGAAGAGAAAGTATTACGTATTTGTTGTGATGTTCATTTTGTGGTGTTGTGTGTGTGGGAGGAATGGAGAGGCAACATGGGCTTCAGTTCCCTTCTATTTATTGAGCTCCCGCTGGGAACTTTACATGTATGTTTGGGAAAATGAAGGTTAGTGGCATTTTATTTTTCTCCCGTCCAATTTGAAGGAGGCGAATTCAAACTCGACTTTGACTATACATAGAAATTTTTGGGTTTGTTTACCACTATTTTTTCCTTTCTCTCTCTTTTACTTGTCGTCCCTTGGCAATCTCTAATATGAACCGATCGCGAGTACATGCATATGGTTGTGTACTGTACATGCAAGAAGGCATTCAATATGTAGGAAAGGTTAACTTGTATTTTGCAGCTATTTAGTATGTAGGCACTTACTATGTAGGCAATATCATGCTACAAGTATCTGGAGTAGTTTGGTTTCATTCCCTGGTTCCCTGGACATTATTGTCAATGTGAGAATGAGAACACACAATTTGCAACCATTGCAATTTACCCAGTTGTATATTTTTTCTCTCGGAGGACCTTTTCATTGTCTGCGTACTGTATACCTATGACAAATAAAACCTTCACTTCGGGTTCTTGCCCACACAGTATATGTACAGTCCTACGGAAACTTTCTACTTTTTTTGCCATGTTTCGCATTTCATTTAATTTGAGGCTAAAATGGTTCTCCATAAATGCAGGGCCGAATAATGTGGCCAGCGAAGGCAGCCACAAAAAGCTGCCTGAATTTTCAAAAAACATTTAAATGGAACATTTTGCAGCTTTCAAAAATATGTAGAAATAATATTTTGACTTTTCAAAAACATGCAAATAATTTTTTTTACACATTTCAAAAACATGGAAATGAAACATTTAATACTTTTCTAAAAACATGTAAAAAGAACATTTTGCACTTTTCTAATACATGTAAATACAAGATTTTGCTGTACAAAAGAAAACCATCAATAAAATCGAAATGGTGGTTTTTGTATGGCAACAAATTGCTGCCTAAAAACAATTCCCTCGTCCGGCCCTGCATACAAGATAGAGAGACAAGCAAAGTCAGAGTCAAACAAATATAAACAAGCAAATAACTGAATACTGCGACAAGGAGGAACTATAAACAAGTATATATGTACATGTGTTAGTATGTGGTGTCTCCGTGGTCTCATTCTCGTTCTTAAATTGGGAGCAAGTAGATAACTCGGTCTTGGTCTTGGTCTTGGGATGGATCTCTGCATCGGTTTCTTTTTATGCCTCATGTTGATGGTGAGAGGGAGCGTGGTAGGTTGTTAGGAAGGAGGTTTAATACGCGGTTAAATCTACAAAATGAACGTCAAACTGTGCAAATTGGTAACTATTAACACGTGGAACAACCGCAGCGACAATTGTATTATTGCTCCCCTTTTTTCCCTCTTGTCCCTAAATGATCACTAACAATAAAAGCCGAGCGGTTTATTCTCCGCTTTACTACGTAATTACCCGGCTCATCTTTTTTCTCATTTTTCACTCTTATTATCCTCCTGTGTTCACAGAGACATTAGGAGCTTAGGGCATGGTGGGGTGGTGAGTGGTGTAAGGCTGCGTCAAGCACATGCAGATGTACATATTATATGCTGGAGTAAAAGTGTGTGGTATCTATCTCAGTGTAACACCCGAACTTGCAGTATGCTATATCCGACGATGAAAGAGAGTAAAGTAAATATATTATAGTTACTGAAGAGGCAATACCAGCACTACTGCCACTACTTTTAGGCACTAATTTTTTGTTTTGAACATACCGTAAAGCTTCTAATAGAAGCCGGGTCTCCAATAGACGCCGGGGGTGGCGGCTATTAATTACAATAGACGCCGGGTCTCCAATAGACCCCGGGTCTCCAATAGACGCCGGGTCTCCAATAGACGCCGGGTCTCCAATAGACGCCGGGTCTCCAATAGACGCCGGGTCTCTAATAGACGCCGGGGGTGGCGGCTATTAATTACAATAGACGCCGGGTCTCCAATATACGCCGGGGGTTAAGAACGTCATTACCGAGATTCAAACATCGAATCGCCCATTGAATTAGATGAGGAAGAAGAGCCAATAGAGATACTAACTCTCGATTCTTCGGATGAAGAAACAGAATCAACAGCTACTGCTCATGATTCGGATGATGATCAATCTATGTTTCTCCTTTTGACTCAACTGACGACGAAAATGCAAATGAATCTGTTGAAATGCAAGCAGAAAGCCAACAAGATGACATTTAGAGTGATTACAGGGACCAAATTTAATTAGTAGGAAAAATACTTCCATTAAAATTGTCATGTGTCTGATGTCGTGAGCTAACCTGCCAAATAAAAGTACACCTTTCTATCAAGAATTGCACTTAATTCTATAGACAATTGATAAAATTAGCAATAATTTGACATAATAAAAACGATAAAATTCTTAGAAATAATAAAACTTTGCTAAGCGCATTATTCGTCGCTTTGTAGTTTTTTCGATTCAAAACATAAATTTTTAATAGAAGCCGGGTCTTTAATAGACGCCGGGTCTCCAATACAAGCCGGGGGTAGGAAGGGCTGTTTTTAATAGACGCCGGGGGCTTCTATTAGAAGCTTTACGGTACAAGAGTAATATTTAAAAAGGATATTTATTCATTTTAAATTTTTCAAAACATTTAATTAGACATTTATGAAATTTGAACCTTTCAAAAAAATCCATTTTAAATGTTTTAAAAAAGTATTATAGTGTTACACAATGCTGCACAACACTTTAGTTTTAAAATTTAATCATTACGCAATTTTAAAAGGTGCAAAATCTGATAATTATTACGAAATTTTAAAGGTGCAAAATCTGATACTATCGCCATTTTAAAATGTGCAAAATTTTAAAAATATAGAATTTTAAAAGGTGCAAGATCTGATAATTACGAAATTTTAAAAGGTGCAAAATCTGATAATTACGCAATCTCAAAAGGTGCAAATTCTAAGTATTACGCAATTTCAAAAGGTGCAAGATCTAATAAATTCGTAATTTAAATAATGGAAAAATTGGATAAATACATAATTTCAAAAATTGAAAAATCTATTAGAAATCTATAGCTCCAACAACCAACGACCCCATTTTTACTTGCTCCACACGTACACCAAAGAAATATGCATTTCTTGAGACATTTCTAAAAATAATTTTAATTTTTTCATTCCACTCACAATTACTAAGTAAAAAAACTAATCCAATTTGCTATCACATTTTCCCGTTCAAACCCCTATTAAAATTAACCTTGGTACAAAGTTCAAGTCAAATTGTGACTCCGTCGTCCTAATCGATCCTGACCTTGATTTTGATTTTAATTTTATTCTAGTAAAAGAATCTTTCTTATGGAGTTGGCTTTGACTGTAAACTTTAAATGGAAAATTCAAGTGTGAAAATTACATTTTCCCAATATACAGTTCCCAATTCAGATTCAATATGTTCCATCCCTCTCAAATATGTGACTGTGATGGCTGTAATTATATTACTTTGGTAATGTGTAAAATGTCCACGCGAGTGTCTAAAGTGTTAAAGTAAAGTTGTAGAGTATGTGGAACCCAAAGTTAAAGTGAAACTGGGGAGTCTATAATGCGATTTGAGACTTTATGATTACATTTTGTATTTTTTGATGGGAATAATTGACTGCGATAGGGAGGATCTTCCTCCTGACGTCACCGTTTGACATTAAAGAATTTAAGTTCCCCTATACTTTCTATATCACAGAACCCAATCGTATTAATAGTTCACAACTCAAGACTCAAAGCTAAATCCTCGCCTCTTGTCGTCGAGAGTTCGAGAGACCTACACAGAGATGCTTCACTTTCCCTTTTCCTATAAGTCTTTCTCATGTCTAACTGAGGTTAGAATTTCTCTCTCTCTCGGTCTCTCTGTCTGTACGCATCCTTACAGACTCTGACATTTCGCATTTCAAGGGAGTTTCGAGACTCAAATCAAAATGGGATTTCGTAGTAAGGAAAATGGAGAGAAACCGCCAACTTGACTAACATCACACTTCAAAGTTAAACTATGCAGGAGTAGCAGGAGCCGTGTGTGCAATGATGGAATGTGAAGCTCTCAAATTCTGAAAGTCTGACGAGCTCCTTCGGTCGGGGTTTCCTTTTGATTTCGCTACATACTTTAAATGTGTATACTGAGCTATTGTATAGATACATGTATGACTGGGTGGCAACTTAAAATATTCTACGTACTTACAAGCACACTACCACCGCACCAGACTGATAGATCTTATTCAATCAAACCCAAAGCCGTAGCCTTGCATAACTTTCCATTTCAAGGGAGAGAATAGACAACTGATTTTAAGTCCTTCAAGAAAGACACTTACTTAGTGTGAGTACGACATATCAGTGGCTATGAAATACCAATATAAGGCACTTCTGTATATAAGAATAACTTATGTTCTTTAAGAGCAGGGCCGGATAATGCGGCCAGCGCAAGCAGCCCCCGCTGCCTGCGTTTTCTCAAAACATGTAAATGGAGCATTTTGCAGTTTTCAAAAATATACAAAAAGAATATTTTTGAATTTTTAAAAACATGCAAATAATTTTTTTTTCACATTTCAAAAACATGTAAATAAAACATTTTCCACTTTTCTCAAAACATGTAAATAGAACATTTTGCACTTTTCTGAATCACGTAAAAAGAGCATTTTTTACTTTTCTAAAACATGTAAATACAACAATATGGTTTACTAAAGAAAACCATCAATAAAATCTAAATGGTGGTTTTTGTGTGGAAACAAATTGATGCCTAAAAATAATTTCTTCGTCCGGTCCTGTTTAAGAGTACCTAGTTGTAAGCTGTCTTATTCTGTCTACTGCCCTTCTAATATTAGGCGAGTTCTTTAGAACTGGGAGCCCCCCAGTTTCAGCTCTAGTACTAGTGCCAGCTCAGAAGAAATAAGACTTTCTCCATAGCATTTAGCCTCTAGATAATATTAGAACATTGACGACGACTGACTTTCTACTTTCTCTGTTCTCTGTCCAAATGTGATAACGCATATCGTATCGTATCATGTCGGATCTACATTTGAATTCGGTGGAAGTACCTACCTAAAGTGTATGAGAAGAAGAGCAAGAAGTGCTGTGCTGAGCAAAATCGGCTACGGCCACAAACACTTTCACTGCCGATATCGGTATCAATTTCATTGATAATAATACTCCAAGTTGACTTTCGACGTCGACAGCTGAAATGCTGATTGAGTACCAGTGCTATACCTATATGTGTAGAGAGATTACCTACTACAGTAGGCAGCATCTGTAGGTATATGTATAACAATTATAACTATCGACTATATACTAGTGTGTACATAAATAAACCTTACACTATACCATATCAGATTTATCTAAATGAGAGCAAAAGCTTTAAAGGGCTTCAAGGAAAGTTATTTGAGAAAGGAAATCTATCTAGGTTTAAACAGTATTGGCGAAAAATGAATATAAACTTTCACCTAGAAAAGCTGGATGGAAAGTAGAGCCATACATACGTAGGTACATAACAAGTGCAATGCACATGAGAAATTATTGTAATAAAACCTAAATATCCTTATCGTAAATGTGCGAAATAATATGCTAAAATGATGACAGTCACTGGCAATTTTTAAAATTCACTGTAACACGTGGTACAAAAAACTAATATTTAAAACATTTTCTTTTCTTATATTCTGTTAAAACTAAAATTTTACCCTTTTTAAAAAATCCCTCGACCTCCTTGTCAGATGACAGTTAATATTGTCTGGAAAAGTGTAAATAATACTTTTTAAATTTAAATTTTTAGTAAAGCATATAGAAATAGCGATAAAAAATTATAGCTTGGTATCACCTTTTAACAACATCCACGGTTCAATTCGGAGTAGCAATTTAGTAGTTTCAACAAGTATAAGAAATACATAGATCTTCCATCAGTTCAAAGCATTGCTGGCCTTAAAGGCCCGTTGCCGGTGCCGGTGCCGGCGTCGTTACTGATCTAAATGCAGACTGCTTTATTGTAAGTGCTAATACATTTCAACGTTTCATCGCATCGTATACGGACATCGTCATCGTATCGCATCGCATCGCTCGGGCAAGCATGTCGGGAGATACTAATCGATACGGTTATAAAACGTGTTATGTTTTATGTTGCACTCCTCCAAACCGTGCATATAGGTAATACGTATTATATGCAGAACGTTTACCTACAAAGTCTAACTTTCTCCGTACACCATAACATATATTTGTACTGCCTTTATACAGTCATCTATTTTCTACACACCTCCATGGTTCCGAAACCGAAACCGAGACGAGTACAGACACTGACACCAACGACCAACCCGCTGTTGGTTTTGGTGTTGGCGTAGGTGGGTAGATACATTTTTTTTATAATAGAAAATGTAGTGAAATAACTCGACGCACATAAACCGTGAACTCCCTCCCCGCCGTGTTTTCTCCACGATAGACTCGAGTCAAGTCAAGAAGGTCTTATCATTATTGAATCAACGATCAATCACACACGGTTCATCGAAACCAGACTCGATAAAGTCGAGGAAGTGTGTGTGTGTGGATGTGTGTGTAGTATTAAGAAGGAGAAAGTTGAATGCGGAATGGGGAATGGAAATGGAGGGAGTAAGAGCACTCACTTTTTCATTTTGAACAAGGTACTAAACTTACACACGCACTACAACCACCAGCAGGAGCACCGGTACCGGACCGGACTGGAGTACCATATAGTATCAGCTGCAGCACCAACCTACCGGGAACCGGTACTACTTCGAACACTATAGCACCCCGACCAGTCGGCTCCCAAATATTTTTGTTAGGATAAGTTTTCTCTTCTGAAGGATCACTAGATCAGCATCTACATTCTACATATCTTACGCTGCACGTACGAGTACGACGTCGTATCAACCAAGGCAATTTCAGCTTGAATGCATCCTTTTTATTTTATTTTGTCATCTTTCGCTTCACTTCCTTCCAAGTGTGTGTCTCCGTAGTTGTAGTTGTAGTTCGTAATCGGAGTTTTGTGCAGTCTATATTGGTGCAGTGCAATGTAAAGTTCAGTGCAGTCGGGGAGCGTCCTTTCCTTTGAGTCTTTATGAAGCGGCTCACGCAGATGTATCTAATCGCACTACTACTACTGATATGCTCTTCAGACTTGTAGTATTTCCTACATTTTGCTTGACGACGTGGATGTCAATATCGCTATCGGTATCGATGTCGACATCGCAAATACGAGGGCTTGTTTCCCAGAACCTAAATGCTAAAAACAAATTTCTGCCGAGCTTATTCATTCAAAGTCAATAGCTACATAAGTGGAGGTTGTAAAGCATTTTAGACATAATATGGGCACGGGCGCTACTTGTGAATTATCTCAAATTTTATATACAATGTCAAAATACTGACATATTAAGCAGTTTAATAATACAAAAAATTTAGCTGATGATATTTCTTTTTAAAAAATAAAATCCAAGTAGCTTCAAACGTAATACTATTGAACCGACTAGGCTTCTAGAGATAGCTACATATATGTATACAGATAGCCACTTATGAGACGTCAAAGACAAGTAGGAAGTAATTTAAAAGGAAATAATGATTAGTAAGTTAAAAAAAAAATATCAGTATCATTTAATCTGACAAGGAAAAACCACATAACGGGGGTTGATTTATTCCTGTGAGGAAGACGCTGCACTCCAGACTCCAGACCCAGACAGTGTAGGCACGATCCTATTAGATCTCATTTACTTACGCAAAACTACACATAAAAGAAACTATCTTTTCCCTTCCCTATTTTCCCACAATCCAGAATTCTGTGGGGGGCTCGGGTAAAATTTTTGATAAAGTGTGGAAAGAGAAAATCAGACGGTTCGGTTGTGTGGTCTTGAGTTTTGTTCTTAGCCCTCCACGCTATGGCATCTTCCGTAATGTATGCACAATGCACTTCCCTCATTTTCACTAGACTAACTCCAGAGAATCCACAATTTGGAATCCAAAATCCACGAAAATCTAGAATAAAAACCCCAAGCGAAAGCCAGGACCAAAACCAGAACCAAGACGGGAGCCAGAACCAAAACCAGACTCAGAAATGCAATTCAGAGTTGTACTAAAAGAAGGGGAAAGAACTCGTGAAAGAAGTTAAGACTGACAATTACCAGAGAAAGGGAAACAAAACAAATGGGAATATTCCAATGAGGATCTTCTTTTTGGATATAGCATTACCCACCACCATCACATCCCAATGGCAATCGTAGAGCATATTATAACAACCAGCTTTTCCTCATGACTTCCTTGAGAAATCTCACAGGGAAATATAATGCTCAAGCATAGACACAAGTCTCGATGGAGATGGAGCTCCTGAGAAAAGGCAGTAGAGCGTCGTTTTCAATGTTCAACGCTCAACATTCTTATTCTTACTTTAAGTTAGTTTTGGTTAGGCTCTTGGTTCTGGCTCTGGATTCTGAGAGAAAGTTTGTACACTTTCCCACCACTTCATTCTTCATACACAACTTACAAATACACATCCCTATGGCTTGGCTTGGATTCGTGTTGCTACTGGGACAATGACAGAGACAAAAGAGGCCTACTATACAATGCACCCCATTCTCCACCATCCAATACTAAAACCAAAACCAACCAAGGAAACTTTTAGCTGTACTATCTTTCCCCACACCATACCATACCACACCGCACCACACGATGCCATACCGATTCATACAATGCCATACTACCAAGTTATTGAAAGCACTGAGCCGACAAAACTCCGAATATACAGGAAATACAGGAACGAAACTGTACAAAACTCCAATACATTCCCATTCGACTACAAATATCTATCCTAGCCCGTTCACTTTATTCTATATTTTCACACGTCCCGCATAGTCCCAGCCGTATTCCTGTAGTTTGTGTCGAGCGATCGCTCCTCGAGGATGCATTTGCATTATGTATATTTCTATGTGAGATAGACACCGCGAAGCCGAAACGATGATACTTATGTACAAATCCGGGAAAATGAAAGAATTTCCGAATTTCTCTTTAAACAGTGACTCAATACTGAATACTGAATACCGAGTGCTGCTGCCTAGCACCCATGTATGAGTAGACATTTCTAATCTTGCCTAGATTCTTGAAATGGTGACGATTTAAAAAGTGACTCATACTTTCTCCATGGTCATTGCTATCTCCTATCCAGATCCAGATCCAGCCAGGCGTCTATCTAACTTAAACCATGACTAAAAGACAACGTCCACACTAAATTCAGTCCTAACACTTCTCTTAGTTTTACAGTTCCTGTTGTCTCCTACTTTCTCTCTCCGACTCATAAAGATACGGTGGATGGTGCAGAGGGAAAGACGTGTAGAATGTACATAGTATGTAGAATGCAAAGAAGTTTTCTTAAACTTTATCCGTTTGTGGTTGGTTGCTCCGCTAGTTTTGTTTAGTGTGGTCGGTCGAACAATTTTGTTGGATTCTTCAAAAGTTGTTCGTGTGGTTCGGCTGCTGGCTGAAAGTGAAACTGAATTGTGACTATATAGGGAACATAATAGAGAAACACAAGAAGGAGCAGGAGCAAGGACCATAACGCCAATAGGGATGGGGATGGGAAATGGCACTTGTTTAATAGTTCGGAGCGACTTCATGCTTTTCACAGGATTATCTAGTGTATATATAACTATATAGCTGTAAAGTGTTGAATGTAACACAGGTTCACATTTTTTTAAAGCAGAAAAATAAACTATCTAAAACAAACCTAAAGAATTTAAATCATATGTATATAGGCATGTAAGGTCCATGGAATATTTTGAATATTTATAGTATACAGTTTATACACTATAGAATGTAGAAATAACGGCTTGAAAATATTTATTTGCTTATAAGTTCAGTTTTGCCTTAGAGAAAGTCCTGGAGAAGGAGAAAGTTACACGTTAGGAAGTTGGGATTGGAATTTTAGAAATTTACAAAACGAGACCGACTACACAAGCTAGAGCAGTACAACACTCCCGCCCACACAATATGTAATATGGAAATAATAAGAAAATACACAGAGCCAGACGAAGGAATTGCTTTTACTTTTAGGCAGCAATTTGTTTCCGTACAAAAACCACCATTTTGATTTTATTGATGGTTTTCTTTGGTTAAGCAAAATTTTGTATTTACATGTATTACAAAAGTCCAAAATGTTCTTTTTACTTGATTCAGAAAAAAACTTAATAATCTATTTACATGTTTTTAAAAAGATTGTAAATATTTTATTTGCATGTTTTTGAACTGCACAAAAATTATTACTTCACATGTTTTTAAAAAGTCTCAATATTCTTTTTACATATTATTAAAAACTGAAAAATGTTCCATTTACACACGTTTTTTGAAAATTCAGGCCGCATTATCCGGCCCTGAAAATACATAATCGTACGCAGTCAGAGTAGTGTTGAGTGTTGAATGTTTCACAACAATTTAGCTTTAGCTCAAGTCTCCCATCTAATTTACTTGAAATAACTCTAACTTTTATTTTATACACCCCGTCCCGTCTCTTTAGCTCAGCTGTCAGTTATCTTTAAAAACCTCACTGAAGCAATTTTTCCAAGTCTCATGCACGCTCCACTACACGCTTCAGTCTTTCCCTTCCTGTTTTCTCTATTCTGAATTTGAATCTGACTTTCTTTCATCTTTCTGTCTCTCTCTCTCTCTGTTCCTATTCTCCCTTATTTTCCTACTCCGCATTACGACTGTAGGACCGAAAGAACCTAGAATCTTGGTTCAAGATTAAACAAGGCATGCAAATGGCTGATGACGATGACTACTATTGTACTATACCGTGTACAATGCATTATTGTACAGATATTATGTGGTCTGACAGGTTCATTCAGACAGTTTATACTTCTTCAGCCTCTCGTCTTAGTGCATATGGAGGGCATTTAATATTTTAGAGACGTTTCACAGCTATAGACGCTATGTTTTATTTAGTTTACATATCGGAAGGCTGAGCTACAGATATGTTTGTGTTCATTCATATTGCTATGCACAGAGCAGAAATAGAATAAGGAAACGGAGGGCTTAAGAGTAGCAATTTACATGAGAGATGTACTTTGAGATAACAATAACAACAAGAGCAACACACTGCACGTTCATGCTCACGTTCCACATGCACATAATAAACAGCAGTTTCGGTCTCCGTCTCTGGGCTGAACGCACATGGTAGTCGTCTTCATCCTCGTCTTCGTTTTACTTTTCATACGGTAGTTACTGTTACTGTATATACCCTTATACACTCAAGTGAATTATAAGCTCCTGCTAACTTTGGTTTGTCTATTTTTGGACGTTTGAAGACACTCGGAATGATGGAATGAAATGAAGTGAAAATAGATTTGCTGAGCTCTCGCTTTTCCTTTCTGTCACAACAAATTTACATTTAAAATCTACAAATTCGGGGCTCCGGGAGTAAAATGGAAAGTGACAAACAATTTTTTTTACCAGTATAAAAATATTAGGCATTCATTTATAATACAGTTACCTACATTCTAAATTCTAAATCCCAAACATGACTGGGAGTTCAAAAGGCTTCTGTCTGTAATAAATATATAAAACATTTTTATTTAATATCAGCAGAAAACAGAAGCACGTAACAGAGGCAGGGAAAAAGAGAAAGTCAATCAATTTCTTTTCTAGCTTCTATTTCCTACAGGACCTACTTTCTTTTTCCAATCCTTGCAATATTTTTGTCAAAGTCATTACAATCTTATTTTCACTGTCATTGTGCGAGGGATTGTAATGTGGATTTTGATGGGATCCGGATCGGCAATACAATTCAGTGTATTATATATGTTGACGTTTTGGGATTACGTTTTCCTATAATATTCTACATATATATATTATGTATTAGCAGGCTGGTTGGCATGCCAAAGGCCAGTGTGCCAGGCCAGTGCCAGCTTACCAAAATCTGAACTTACCTTATAGGTGTACGTATAGGTAGGTAGCGAACGTTTGTTTACTGCATATATAGTGCTCCAATAAGCACCGCGTATATTTCACAATCAGACAGAACGACACTCACAACAGAACACAACACAACACAGTGAACGTCGACGTCGACTCAAAGTCCGGTCTTCAGAGCCATGACAATAGAACATGCCGGATTCTGCTTGTACGACGTACTCGTCTGTATTCTGGACACGTGCCAATTTTTTTACGATGAAAGACGTTCAAATTGAAATATTACTTACTTGTACATATTTCTCTACTCTCATGCAGTTGAGAGGAGAACTATTGTGGTGGCCAGATTTTGCTTTGCTTTCACTTCATACTTTGAAGAAACTCAAAGCTTTCTATATTAACTTTACAACTACCAACTGAGCTTTGCTTTACGGTTTGGGGATTTTCGACAGTTCCGGGTCCGGGTCCGGCTTCTCTTTGTATCTATGTATGTGGGATTGGCAACAGTGCCCTTTTCAATTTTTTTTACATTCTTACATTGCCAATGCACTCTACACTGAATTTATGCCAAGTAGAGCATGGAAAGAGAAAACAAGGAGAAACAAAAAAAATAGGAACAAGATGAAAACCTTTAAATTGTATTATATTTACTCTCTCATATATGTATATATATGCATTTATATAATATATACCAAGCCATCTCAACTTTATATACCTATCAGTATCAGCAATAATATTTTGCAGTCACTAAACAACAATAAAAATATAAAGGCTTTCGAATTTTTCAAGTTTCTACACACACACACACAAAACGTCTGTGAAGAACCAAAATGACCCATATCCAATTTAAGCTAGAACCAAATGAGAAACAGGCTTAAAATGTTAATAAGGGGTTTGAAAAGTGCAAAATGTTCTATTTGCATGTTTTAATAAGCGCCATCTCTACTTAAAAATCTTGTTTGCAGTTTGGCCAGTAATAATTATACTCGCATTACCACAGTTGAAGGAAAATCAAATCCCATTAGATTTGAGCGAGGGGTGATGCAAGGAAGTCCAATTTCTCCATTTCTGTTTAATGTCTTAATTGACCCCATGATACAAGACCTAAGTGAAAAAGAAGTCACTGATAAATTTGGCTTTTGCCTGCACCCTCTACATGAAAATGTATCTAATGGAGAGTTCGCTGATGACACGGGGCTATTCGGGAATTCAAGGCATGCATCCATTGAACTTTACCAACAGGCTGCCGAATCGTTAGATGCCATTGGTCTCCGTATGAATCCTGTGAAAAGTGTTGCTATCAGCCTTGTAAAAGGAAAGCTGTGTGAAGACCCCCTTCAAGTCGGACCTGATGACTACATTAATTGTATTGGACCAGAGGATACTATAAAGTACCTAGGAGTCACCTTCAATGATTGCATCGTCGTTGATGAAAATAAAGTTTTAAAGAAGTTTAATGACAAAATTGAAAAATTGACATCAACCCCTATGCTTAGACCTGACCAGAAGTTAAAAGTCCTTAAAGATTATCTGTGGCCTACTTTAATTTACCAGTTTCAAAATGCCCCACTTTCAAAGTTATCTCCAAAATTCCTGGAGGCCATTGATAAAATTATTCGTAGCTTCGTGAAAGAAATTCTCAGCATTCCAATCAGCACACCCACCAGCATGCTGTACTCCAGCTCAAAAGTAAAGGGTATAGGATTGATTCGTGCTAGATGGGAGGCAGGTATCCAAAATTTTAATGCACTGGAAATTCTGACATCATCAGCTCATGTGTTACTTCACGAGGTAAAAAATTTTGAGATTGAAAAATCAGAATGTTTGGATTTTCTTGATGTCCCACTGGATGTACGGGAATCTTTATTTGACTGCAAGGGAAAGAAAAATAAGTTCATTCGTGAATATTTAAGAAGTTTAGAATATGATACCTGGTGTAAGCTGCCACAAAAAGGGCAAGGTGTTATTCAATTTCAAGAATGTCCGTATGCCAATAAATGGATTCATTCGAAAAATGGACTTTCCACATCCGAATGGATCACTGCAATTAAAATGATTGGAAATGTACTACCTATAAATGCTATCCCTCGACCCGACCAAGGATCCCTTTATTGCCGACATGGCTGTAAAGAGATTGAAACGATAGGACATATCCTTGGAAGGTGCCCTCGTGGAGAGCTTATTCGTAATAATCGCCATCATGCAGTTCGCCGGTTTGTTGCTGAAGCTATGCAACAATTGGGGTTTAAAGTTCTTCAGGAAGTTGAATGCACTGGAGATGGTTCAAGGCGAGTGGACATTATTGCGTACAACTTAACATCAAAGCAAGGATTTATACTTGATCCAACCGTGCGAATGGAGCAGAATGATGTAAATCAAGCTGAAGCTGTTCATCAAGAGAAAAAAGGGATTTATGATCCATGCATTCCTTATTTTAAGCAAAAATTAGGGCTTACTGAAATCCAAGTGATTGGGCTGTACATTGGAGCGCGTGGTACTATTTCCAAATTTTTTCTCAACTTTACGAAATCACAGTGTCTACCTAGTACCCTGATTGAAGACATAGTTATCTCAGTTTTAAAGAAATCAGCTCAAATCTGTGTACACCATTTATATTCTAGTGTGCCAAATGATTAATTTAGGAAAAATATTGTTATTATTTTATCATGCAAACATAATCCGTTTATAACAAAATTGTGAAACGTATACTGAGTCCTTTGGGCTATCGTCGTTGGACGACAGTGTCAAGTTTATTTTAATAAAGTTGTCTTTCTCTCAGTGTAAAATGTTGTATTAAGGTACATGCTTTTTGAAAAGTGTAATATGTTCTATTTACATGTTTTTGAAAAGTGAAAAATGTTTTATTTACGAGTTTTTGAAAAGTGTAAAATGTTCTATTTACATGTTTCTGAAAAGTGTAAAATGTTCTATTCACATGTTTTTGAAAAGTGTAAAATGTTCTACTTACATGTTTCTGAAAAGTGTAAAATGTTCTATTCACATGTTTTTGAAAAGTGTAAAATGTTCTACTTACATGTTTCTGAAAAGTGTAAAATGTTCTATTCACATGTTTTTGAAAAGTGTAAAATGTTCTATTCACATGTTTTTGAAAAGTGTAAAATGTTCTATTCACATGTTTTTGAAAAGTGTAAAATGTTCTACTTACATGTTTCTGAAAAGTGTAAAATGTTCTATTCACATGTTTTTGAAAAGTGTAAAATGTTCTATTCACATGTTTTTGAAAAGTGTAAAATGTTCTATTCACATGTTTTTGAAAAGTGTAAAATGTTCTATTTAAATGTTTTTGAAAAGTGTAAAATGTTCTATTTAAATGTTTTTGAAAAGTGTAAAATGTTCTATTTACATGTTTTAAAAATATATTTAATTATTTTTGTAGATAGTGGATATTGTTTTTGGCTAAAAATGAAGTTGGGTCATACTGGTTCTTCACGGGCAAAAATACGCCAACATTGTATTGTTTTATTTTCCATCAACCTATCACCACTAACATTCAAACCAACTTGTTACCCAAAAATACTACCAAAGACAGAAATGTAATGTTAATGTAGTCAAACATATAAAAAGCTATGTACATTTGACAAATCTGTTTGGTTGTATAGTTTTATTCATAGCCTAAAAGATTTGTGCTACTTTTGTACGGGTACGAGAGGGATGGACATGAAAAAATACTTGAGATTCTCAAATTCACGATACGCTTTGGAAAACTGTGGACAAGGAGCTATAGTCTTATTGGAATTTATCATCGTAAACGAATTTTTATGAGTGACGAGTCGCTTGTGTATAGAATTGCATGTATTTTCTAAGCTGTTATTATTTTTTTTACAACAAAAGGCTATTTGCTACACATTCTACTATTTCACTACTGACAACTTTCACTTCCTAAAGAAACTGAACTTTAAGCTGTAAGCGGGTTACTAACTCTGTGCATTGTCATTATATTAGCAATTTTTACTTAGGCTTGAGCCAGATACTGATATAATCCACAAAACTATTGATAGGTACATTCATACTGTACTGTACTGGAGAACGTAAATAAAATCCAATAAATTAAATTACCTCCCATCAAAGGGAAAGGCGGGGGTTGTTGCTCCCAGAAGAGCGAAACAGGGTTTTATTAGTTTGAGCTGAGGTGACGATAAATCATCTTATATTACGCGTCTCCCCATTAATTCCACGCAAGTTAAGCACAAGACCTCAACTCTCTCAATCTCCTCCGCTCTCCTTGTAGAGGAAGTGGATGAAGGAAATTATGCTGCAATGCAATATGCAGGAGGATAACGGAAATGGCAACAGTTACATCCACTCCAGCTGCAGTAGTCTGTCACTCTACAACTATAATTATATTGACAACAACAACGCCAACGCCAACGCCAACAACGGTAGAAAACTATACGTAGGTAGATTATTAGACGGCGCTGAAGTTTCATATTCGAATATATTTCACGAAACAATAAACACAGCATAAAATACAGGAGCAATAATGAATAGTTCAGCACAATCAAAACAGCTGAGCTGATCTGCCGCTCTAATAATAGAAATTCAGAAATATGGACAGAGGAACAATGGGGATATTGAAGTGGCACACTATATAAACATAAACACACATTATATGTATTTTACTATGGACTTCGACTTCTCCACTCCAATCTAACGTGACGTCGGTGTGGGAACCGGTACCTTTGTAATTTCTTTCTCTGCATATATGTGCATACACATAATAGAAGCTTGGGGAGAAAGCGAGAGTGATTTGGGACGGATGGTAATCATCAAGTCGAATTATATTCGTCCTCTCCAGCCGTCGAGTTTCGACTCGTCGAGTTATAGTTTGTCGGCTCGGCTGCTCTTATGTCCTCCGTCCTTGTCCTCGTCTCCGTCTCTGTTTCAATTCAGTCCGTTGTTCGGTTCGAGTTCATTACGTTAAGAGCAGCGAAGGGCGCAGACGAGACTGACTAGTGAGGCTTACATATAGGGAAAGGACATATCGTCTGTGAAGAGCCAAAATGACCCATTTCCAATTTAAGCTAGAATCAAAATGAGCTATGTCATGAAAGTAAAATAAAAAACATGCGTAAAATATTAATTAGGAGTTTTTGAAAAGCATAAAATGTTCTATAATCATGTTTCTGGAAAGGTGGAAAATGTTCTAATTCCATGTTTTTGAAAAGGTGCAAAATTTTCTCATTCCATGTTTTCAAAAAGGTGCAAAATTTTCTAATTCCGTGTGTTTTAAAGGTGCAAAATGTTATATTAACATATTTTAAAAAAGTTAAAATGTTCTAATTCCATGTTTTTGAAAAGTCCAAAATGTTGTATTTATATATTTTTGAAAAATGCAAAATATTCTATTTTCAAAATTTTGAAAAGTCTAAAATGTTCTACTTAAGTGATTTCAAGACATATTATAAGGTTTTTGTAGATAATGGATATTGTTTTTAGCTACAAATGGAAATGGGTCATTTTGGTTCTTCAAAGACGATATATAAAATAATATATCTAAGGAGTGTAAAGCACATCATGTGAATGGTGTGTGGTGGTAAAATTGTCTTAGAAAGAGCATGATTAACAGTACGTGGGGCATTCGTCGAGTCATTAATCTTACTGGGATGACAAATGTTTCACGCATTTCTCTCTCTCTCCCAAAATATTACGAAAATTTCTGACTTTTACCCACACACACACGCATCCACTACCCTGCCGACGATGTGGAATACGGAATAAGCTGCAACACTTCATTAGTCACCCACACATGGCCACGGCCTGGTCCGGTTTGGTCTGGTCTGGTCAGGACAGGATCAGGACATGACACGAAAGCTCATGCCGACTACAGACAAGGACAAACAAGTTAAGCCTATAGCCTTACATGATATCACAATACCATTCTAAATTTGATTTGAAATTCTCCTTATTATGTCCGCATAGTCCCATTATAAATGGATGTGCAGAAATACAGGCGCATTATATACAAAATTCGAATCTGGATATATCTGGCAATAATACAAAACAAATATGACACAAATAATGCAGTAAAATTTAAAAGCAAAAAGTATAAGTACAAACTAGGCCAGGTTCTGCTTTCCTTTTTTTTTTACTTGCAGTGCCCGACTACTGACACTGAAATTAGCTGAAAACATGTACGTGTGTGACATTAAAAAATATATGAAACGAGCAGTAGTGCAGTGTCTGGCTGGAATTATAAAATGCCAGTAACGCCGCCAACAGTATATATCATATAATGTATTAATCAAGCTAGGGGACCAACATTGAGACATTTACATATCATGTACGTAGCTAGTACCTACCAACATACATACTGCTGAAATAATGGGTCGTTATGCTTTATTTTCTATTTTTTGCCTCGTTTTGGCTGCCGTGTATTGAGAACGAGGATGAGAGTTCAAGTGTCAGAGTCAGAAAGACACGGTTGTCCTAGTGTAGTAATCGTTTTTCGACTAAAAACATTGTCTCGCTGAATCATGAATAAGTTTTCCCTCGTGTATGTCCTACTTCCACGGCCCTCCCTCGTCTCCCAGCAGCCCCAACGTCCCAGCTTTCTCATGTACAGTTGAATCTGATTTCACTTTTTCTGACTTGCTTCTCTATTTTTTTGCTTTTTGTTTTTTTCCCTAACAATGCCAGCCATAGAACGAGACCAAAACTCAGGACGCCGATGACTATAGGGAGCACGCTACTCGTACATACACATAAAATATTTAAACATGCCCTATACATAAATACCTAAGCTCACCGCTTCAAAGCACACCAACTTAAAATACATACTTTGAAACATTACGTTACATTACATTAGAATAATAGCATCTTGGCACTGTGTCTGGTCCTGGTGCTGGTCTGGCCTGGCTATGACTTGGATTTGTTGGATCTGGATCTGGACTTGGACTTGGGCTGTGTGTAAAAACTGTTTGGTGTTCGGAAGCGTAACTCAAAAGTTTCGGCTGTGCAAATGTGAAACTGTAAACTATAGGAGTATATAGAGGATCCCATATATTCTATATAGTCTTCTCACAGTCGACATTAGTATTACAAAATTATAATGTAACTTTTTCATCCTACATTGCGAGCATATTATATTATAACATAGATAAAATAATAGAGACGCGGAGCTCGTCCTGGTCCTGAGTGAGACTCCTAATACAGTCAGCTATGAGTCAGTGCCTATAAAAGTACAAGTTTATCTACATCAGAATCAGATTCAGGAAATCTACGAGTTTACACTCCAAGGAGTTTTTCTTCCTTTTTCCGAAATATAAGAATTAGATTAGAACGAGAAGGAATCCAGCGCTTTCATTTTTTTTACACAGTTCTATACTTTTAAAAAATGAACACTTTTGTTTCTAGTACAATCTGAAAAAAATACAAAGAAAAACTTTGCAAATTTAAAGCTTATGCGCTTTTGCTATAGTCATGAATTAAAAATTTATACCTATAAACTTTTACGTACATAATTATATATATGTGGAAAATTTAAATAATTCTGTACAATTAATCCACAACAACAGCTCCCAAGCTTTTGAATGTTATGGTGATGTTGAATTCAATGTGGCAATGGTCTACAGAGATTTAATTTTTACGTACAGTGGAAAAATGTTTTAAAAAATTTGCAGTTTTAAAAGCGTAGATATAAAATGACATTTTTGAGTCATGGATAATACCGGTAAAGATAAAGCTCAAGAAATAGAAGATGTGGCGCTACATTTCGAAGAGTGTAGAATGTAGAATTAATGTAATGAGAAAGAGGGTGAGAGAGAGAGAGTGAGGATCCGTTTAAACAACGGCCCGGTGACAATCAACTCCAACTTCAAACGAAGACAAAAAAGGAAGCGCACAAAGCTACTTGAGTGTTGATGCTTTCCACTAGTTACTCTACAGTCTCCACTTTTTTTAGTGAGTGAAAGCATTGGAAGAGAAAGTAAAGGAAGCGTAAAGAAAAAGTGGGAGAAAGTCCTATACTCTACATAGTATATGTAGCACCACACAAGTTTAGTTAAATTTTTTCAAGGTGAGATGATATGACTTCGAAGAAAAAAAGAAAGTGCTAACAGTACAGTCAAAGTTAGCTAGACGCACTGTACTGAGTGAGTCTACAGAGAGTGTGTAGACTTTTCAAAAGGAAAAAAACTCAAAGTAAATTCACAAAATTTTACGAAAAGGATATGCCTTTCTCTATTCTTGTGTATTCCTTGGCTTGTAGGCGTAAGTGTATAGGTAGGTACTTTCACTTTGAACAAAGGAGAGATGTCGTCTCCGTGTGTATTTTGTAGGCTACACAGGCAGATAGGCTATGTAGTGAACGGAGAAACGAGAGCGAGATTAGCCTAGAAAAAAGTTTTTTCTCTTACGTCGCTTTCTTTTTTGCCGTCGTCGTCGTCCTCGTCGTCGTTGTCTCAAATCTCAACTAAGAATTTTCATCAGATTTCAGAAGAAAACTTAAAAAGATGAAACGTGTCGTCTTCGTCCTCGTCCTTGTTGTCGTCGTCGTTGCTCTTTTTTCTCACTCTTTTCCCAACTTTTAACTATTATTGTTTCCCTCTCATCTTCGTGCTTGACTCCCAGTTTCAAGCAAACATACACACACCGAGCACCTAGAAACACACCTATATGTACATGTAGTGTTTACTCCAAACAATTCCTCTTGACTTTGACTTTCTCAACGTAGCAAGGTGAAGAGTTCCACACACTTTCACTTTCGTCCCTCTTCAATAGGTACACACTCAAGGCGGGTCTCTCAGTCAGTGTGTGTGGAGTGTGAATCTGGATGTATCTGTAAGCGTGTATCGAGCACCAAAACTCGGGCAAGTTGGAAAATTCCCCATATATGTATTTCTGAACTTGCCTCTTGTTTTTCTCTTGAAAAAAAATTGAGGAAAAAAAATCTCCTTTGAACTCAAAAAGCAAGACGGGAACTAGTATGGTTTAAGAGCCATGTTGACACAAGAATTCACTAAAGGCTACCAACGTACATGAACCTAGTACATAATTTAACCGTAACTGGTAAGCCACCTAAAGTATATCGTTACCGTAGATGCAAAGTGGCCGTTCTCCAAACGCAGGTAAAAGTAAAGTGGCCGTTCTCCATCCTTTACTAAACGCAAACTGGCCGGTCTCCAATCTTGTTCAAACAGGATAAAATTGGAGACCGGCCACTTTGCGTTTAGTAAAGGATGGAGAACGGCCACTTTACTTTTACCTGCGTTTGGAGAACGGCCACTTTGCATCTACAGTAACGATATGTATATTGGACATATCGTCTGTGAAGAAGCAAAATGACCCACATCTATTTGTAGATAAAACAATATCCACTATCTACACAAATATTGAAACATATCTTGAAAGAAGTTAAATAGGATATTTTACACTTTTAAAAAATATGTAAATAGAACATTTTACACTTTTAAAAAATATGTAAATAGAACATTTTGACCTTTTCAAAAACATGTAAATAGAAAATTTTACACTTTTCAAAAACATGCAAATAGAACATTTTGACCTTTTCAGAAAAATTTAAATAGAAAATTTTACACTTTTCAAAAACATGCAAATAGAACATTTTGACCTTTTCAGAAAAATTTAAATAGAAAATTTTACACTTTTCAAAAACATGTAAATAGAACATTTTACACTTTTCAAAAACCCCTAATTAATATTTTACGCATGTTTCTCATTTTGTTTTTATAGCATAGCTCATTTTGGTCGTAGCTTAAATTGGATATGGCTCATTTTGGTTCTTCACAGACGATATTAGGATAAGCAACTATGTGGCCTATGTCGTGACAAACCGGAAAATTCTATATATGTGTACTCATAGGCAGGCACTGTAAGTAATTACAGAGTACCTCTGCTCTCTAGCTTTGTTTTTGGTTTGGCGGTTGAGTTATTTTACGAGGGTACTTACTAGGAAAAATTTGATTGATCCCCATAACGGTGACATGGCGACGGTGACCGTAACGGAATTTATGAATTGTGAAGCCTGAGCAAATGGGGATGTTGTCTGCATTCTTCATAAATCTGAGGAGCGCGGATCATTTCCGTAAGAAGTGTGTAACCGTATCCTTGCTAATGGTAATCCATAGAGTGTGTAGATCTGCAGATGTGGATATTATGACTCCCGATATATACTGGAGATTTAGATTGACGAGGTCGGCAAGGGTAAGGAAGGATTTTCTGAATGAACTAACATCTGATCTGAGAGCCCACGGTATGACGAGTCCATAGTAGTAGTGGTTTGGATTGATCTTGGCGACGGCGAGGTTTTTTGGTTTGCTTGCTTTTTTTCTTTGTGCTAATGGTACGACTTTGTGTGAACAGGCAGTAATAAAAGTGTGAGTAATAATTTCTAGTCTTCAGCAACCTCCGTCTCTTATTCATACTTCATGTATAGGCAGGACTCACAGAAGTATGAGTAAGAAGAGACATAAAAGTTTTTTAACACTTCCAACATTCACAACTTTCACGTCTACCTAAAAGTGCTTACAACTAAACTCGATAAATTCTATGAACAATGATCTTCGTTCTTGTAATCGTCTTCATCTGCCAGAACCAAGACGATGAGAATCATGTGTTTAAGATGAAAGATGGTGTAGGTAGTGTATACGAAATATATATAGATTTTATGAATTTCAAATTTTCCAGTCATGCCACTGAATGCCCCAGTATGGACTCTATCTAAAACAAAAAAATTTAAATTTACAAATGCAATTATTATAGTCACTGCGCAGCCAGAATTTAGAATCCAGATGATTTTACAGATTTGAAAGTTTGTTTAGCTAAAACTTTACATACAGGTGCATATTATTATGCAGTAGAAAGAACTGCTTATCTAATGCCTATATGCTTGAAATAAAAACAAATGTTCGCAGGGCGGAATGGCTTTTAGTTAGGAATTTGTTTCCATACAAAAATCACCATTTTGATTTTATAGATGACTTTCTTTGGAAAAGTAAAATGTTGTATTTACATATTTTCAAAAAAAGTGCAAAATGTTTAATTTAATTGATTCTGAAAAGTGCAAAATATTCTATTTACATGTTTTGAGAAAAGTGGAAAATATTTTATTTCCATGTTTTTGAAATCTACAAAATAAATTTATTTGCATGTTTTTGAAAAGTCTCAATTTTCTTTTTACATATTTTTGAAAACTGCAAAACGTTACATTTACATGTCTTTTTAAATTCAAACAGCGAGGGCTGCCTGCACTGGTCGCATTATCCGGCTTTGAATGTTCGGATCACATGGTTTTCAAAAGTTGCAAAAGATTTTAGTTGAATTATTTTGAAAAGTAGCATAATTCTCATGCTCTGAAATCGTTGACTTTCTCTTTTAAACATGCACGAATAAATTACGTACCCACTCAGCCTACTGTCCTATTAACAACATGCGAAAATGGAAAGCTTTGAAAATTATATTTAAGACTTGTTAGTGAAATGCAGATAAAATATCCTTTCCCTTCAATGATGACATAATTACTTCATACAAGTAGGTGCGTGCTAAATATATAAACGTGCCTATTATACAGCTCCACTTATATACCTCCTATGGTTAAGACAGACGTTTCCTGGTTGTCTACAAGTTTGTTACCAAGAACACTTAATCTGCAGAGAGGCAGAGAGAGAAGAGAGCGACGACTTTAGGAATAATGATTATTATTGTGTATACACGATTAGCCTACTAGACTCTGCTGCATTATTATAAGTTGTAATAATAAGTTACTCCTGTTGTAAAAGCATGTCATCGCTTGCCGCTTGACTACATCTACTAGACTCATCCCCTCTGTCTTCTCTTGAAGTGTGAAGTTCCACATTTTAAATAAATGGTTGTCAAGCCATTGTCATTCTCTGCCGCTCAAGCCGTAGTATCAGACGACTAGCTATCCGTTTCGCGTGCTCAGCTAAAAAGTCCGGATCCGGACCAAGACCAAACTTACTTTTAGAAGAGCATCAGTGAGTCTCTAAGTCGCTTTCCCTCTGCTCTCACATTATTACACTCACGTCAACTAATACAGATAAATAGTTTGACCTCGTTCCGTCACCCAGATCCAAAGCCAATTACAAAGATAAGGGAACGGGACCGGGAAATGCAACCGCTCTCTGCTCTGCCTAGAAACTACGCGTTTATCTTGCAGTACTTACGGTGAAACAACACGCATAGATGTATAATTGTTCCTTCAGGCCTATATAGTTTAAACTCCTACAGAGAGATAGTTCTTGAGAATAGCAAAGAGGAAAGGGGAGAGGGAGAGAAAGGCACTTCTCCACCACTTGAAATCTCAAGTTTTGAGAATTCCAAAATGCTGAGTCTATACATATAATTTTACTATTATCAAGATATATAATAAGAAAATGTATGAAGATTGACGGGGACGATGACGGGAGGTTGATGACTCGAACAGGAAGAAAGAAATGGTATCATATATATTTTCGATGGGAAGAGTTGAAGAGCTTTGAGCAATTCGGTCCTCCAAGAAGTTCCCTTTCAAAATCTTCAAGAAAAGGAGAAAAGTTTTGAGAGAGCGTAAAATAAACTGGCGGATCGAACGAAATAGTTTCGTGTCTACACATTTTTGATTTAATTATCCCAAACCACCAGCTGATTAATTCAACTTATAAATTATTCTTAATTTTTCCTGTCAAAATGGGAGGGATGGGTGGGGTGTTGATGATGGGGTTGGGGGGAGTACACACTGCATCCAAAAGTTGGTGGAATATATAAGTAATTTCGCATAAGAAGACGCTGCTACTACACACATCTTCAATCTAACGTGATGCATGGTTCACATTTCACGAAAATATCTCTGCAGAACAGACACGTTTCCTTTTTCCCACTTGATTATTCTGGCACGTGCAGCCGCAGCAGCAGTAGTAGCAACGACGGCGGCTTTCCTTCGGCTTTCGCCCTCCTGTACTCTCAGTGGTTATTCCGGGTATAAAATATTAAATGTTAACTCCGTGTTATATGAAGAGATGATGTGTTTACAGTTATTATGTGGTGTATGGTGTATCCAAAATTCCAAAATGGAAAGCACAAGATGGGTTTTTTGTTTGGTAATGATGTGAATATTTTTATGTCATCCTACCCTCAGAAAGCTGAATTAGTTGTGTGGAAATGTGTTGAGAAAACAAAGACGGAGGAAAAGATTAATGAGTCGGAGGTGAGACACGGTGAAAGTAGATTCTCCGCACAAGTCTCTCTTCTCCAAGTCCTAAGTTCTTCTTGACAAGTTCAAAGTTGGCTGGAGTGGTTTTTAGTCTGAAATAAAGTACAAGTATATACTCACTCCGTATTATCAAAAGATTACTTTTTCATCATTTCAAACCACCGCCGCCGCCACAACCCACCACCTATGTACAGATACATACTATCCCATATGCCATATAGTAGTACAGAGATAGATCCTACACTTCCCTCATCTCGGTCTCTGGTTGGCAAAAATGAAAATGAAACTTCTTTTCCCCTTTGGTCACGCCACACGCCAGAGCTCATAAAATTCTTAATATGACTATGATGAAGTAATGAAGGGGAATTTGAAAGTCATTACTTTTTCTTTACATACTTGAGACACCTTCAGATACTTACGCTACACGCGCTTTGTATTTATGTACATTTGGGGGGCTTTGAGCACAAGTACACTGGTATTGTAGAATAGGATAGGGGACCTCTTATGTGCTCGCCTGGTTGAAACTCAAAATACAATCTAGGTAATACATACTATAGACACTAGTAGACCTCCAACCTTTCATGAAATAAAGATGACAAATTTCTTATTGCCAAGTTATGATTATGAAAGGGAGTGTGCTAGCACTATTCATGACAATGACAAGGCATCCAATCCTATGTGTTCATAAGGAGCAACAACCATGGCGCTACTTACATCACATCGTATGGTATCGTAATGACGCCTTCGACTTTCCTCCTGAACGTCAGCCCTTTGAGTGTGACTGAAAAATTCACCGAAATTAAAGGTGGTAGTGACATTGATGATGCCACTGCCAAGGGTACTGCACAGCAAAACTAATACTCACTGTAATAGTTTTTTCGGCAATGCAGTGTCAGTATGTCAGAATTAGGAATTACAAAGCCGGAATTACGAACACATGACTGTGACTTCATCCCCATCACATTGGCAGCGTCTATAATAGTATTCGTAATTTCGGAATTCAACCAATTACAAGAAACAAATGTCATATATTATAATATGATTGCTCCTCTATGGTTGGCTGCATGGTACGCACATAATATAGCATGACACAAACATGGCTCCAATGTCAAACCCAGGCAGAACGGAAATGAACCAAATTAGCAAGTTAGCAAGGTACCTACCTATACACAGACTTTCATAGTCTCGCATGTATGTTGTTCAATGTGACGAAACTTGTAAATAACGAATACAGTGAATTCAGAGAAAACTTTATCCTGTTAGCATGCGAATAATTCAATTCAATCTCAAGTAGGAGAAAATATTATGCATAGCAGGTGCTTATGATGTTGCGGTTCTTATATCGCTATAGCCAACTCAACTGAAATTGTATAATGAACCGTTCCTGTGTAAAGATAATATCTCTGGCGTCGTCAATTACTTTGTTAGTTGTGGTTTTTCTTGCTGTTTCGAAAAGTATTATTTCTTTCGCCCTTTTGCATATATATTTGTGTAATCACATCATTCATCATTTCTAGCATTATTAGTTGAACAGAAAATTAATTGTCTTCCTGAAGAAAGAATTTAGATTCAAGAGTCTCAATTAGCACATTTCCAATGAATGAGGCTCAATTAAGCTCAAGCCTCGCCTTTGTATGTAACTGTCAACAAGGACATTTATCTATGCAGGAACGACATTTTGTACTTGGAATAAAATATTTTATACGAATGTTTAAAAGCTACATATGAATAGGTATTATACTTACAACGGTTATATCCGTTGACGCGTGTCGTTGCAGTCACGAGGCAGTCCTGATTAAGATTTGCTGTGCCGTTTTTAATTGCATACAGGCTTACTGGAAAAATGAAAATGGAGACTTCTCTACCATGAACCCCATTGCTATTTAATCTTCTTCTGTGCCCGTGTATACCTACAGATAACTATTTACATAATTTAAACGGATGGCTTATTTTTTGCCTCTGGTAGACAAACTAAAAACAGGAGACAAGGTAATTTCTTTGAATTGGAAGAGGAAGAACCGTAGTCAGTAGTAAAATTCAGACATTTGTATTTTACTACCATCATACTAATTTTAAGACTAGGTTTACAATACTACTTGAGTGATTTTATTTTCTGAATTCATCTAAATAAGTAGCAGTAAAAATTTGACAGATAATATTACAGTAACGAAGTAGTTAAATAAAATATACAGATCACTGATTATATGAATAATTCTTGGCTAGCAGAAGTCTATAAGGTCTTGAGGACTTGTAATTTTTTATATTGCTTTTGCTGACGAGGAAGACGAAGTCTAAGGTGAACTTTACCTTGACTGGATCTCGATACTTACTTTAACTTTAAACCCGCATCAGCCTGAGACCTTGAATGGAACTAGGAAATATTCTTATTAAGCCTGTTAGACCTCGAGTTTCAGAGCTTTTCAATGGCTACCTTCTCATCAGTAATCATAAATAATTCGACAATGAAGGGAAGGTTGCATATTCCATGACGCTAAAAGCCCTAAAATGTGCAGCACACACACACTCTCACAGTATTTTATTGATGAAAGAGTCGTAATGCGAGGACACCTGCGGGCTTTTGCGGACTCTGTGAAATTTAACGATAAAGATAATGTGTAGAAACATATACATAGACACATACGCATGTATCAACGTTGTGACATTGAATTCATACGTAGCACTTTATATTCAATTGAATCGGAATATACTCGGCTACGTGGGTAGTAGATAGGTACTTAGGAGTCTAAAAGTACATTTAAGTTTGTTTCCATTAGAATACATACCTACTACAAGTCGCAGGATCGCACGTGCGAATAGACGGAGAAAGAATAAAGGAGGACGAGTAAACTTATTTAATGTCTGGCTTGAGCTCAGAAGAGAATCACAGAATCATAACAGAAGTCCCATAAAAGATTTTAGCTTAAAAGTTTTGAGAGCATTGTTTACCAGACTACCTTCACCCCTTTACATACACATCCCGCCTCAATCTCCATGAATAAAAAAGGAAAGCTCATCGTTTCAAATCATAAAATGTTCAAACGGTTATCTTTACTTCTCTTGATTTCTTCCAGAATGGGAGTCTGAAGGAAGCAGCAGCTCATTTCTAGATGAGCGGGATGAGCCATTTGGGAGTGGGACGGAGCAAGTTTCTCCATTAGGCAAAGGAGGGAAAGTCAAGACCAAGACGAGCTCCCACCGACAGAATCAGTACTCGTCACATCCACAGAATTCAAATGAAGCGGATGAGTTGGTGGAGAGTGAGGATCATCCGTCGAGACGCGTAGGACCGGGTACATGGCATGATTCCCATGGTTCTTGGTGGCTCTTTGGCGGCCAAGGTCCTGTTCCAGATCAAAGTGAAAATCCTACAAGTAAAACGAATGCTAATAGTCATAGTAAAAGCACCTCCTCCCCTAATAATATTAATAAGTCAATTCACTACCTTAGCGATTTATGGGCGTATGATCATGAGACTTCCTCCTGGCGTCTAGTCTTCCGCCCCGAGTCTGAAAATAGTCCAATTCATTCTTCCTACCCGGAGAATTTAGGTTTTCCTCACGTGTGTGGAAGTACTTCACATGGTCATATTGCTGTCTTTGGTGGAGGAGGTGTGTCCGGAGCTACGACGAGTCTCCGTATGAGTCAACAACATAATTCTGAGGTCCTTCCCTTCACAGACGACAATGTTGTATGGCTCTTCGACATTCCGATTAACAAGAAAGACATGACTTCTTCGTCCTCCTCCGAAGGACAGGGAAAAATCTCAGAGTCAGCAGAGATGAGCTCACCTTCTTCCACTTCGTCTTGGGATCCAAGTGGCGGACTGTGGACATCCTATATTTGTTGTGATGCATGTCTTCCAGATGGAAACACAACACTTGAGTTTTGTCCACGTTTCTCACGCGAACCCATCCTGTGGTGTGGGCAAGACTCCCTTATGGCCCTCCAGATAAACCGCGACCAACCTAGGCATCCTCCCACATCCAGTACCAAGACCATCAGCAAGACGAACAGGGACTTAACTCTTGAAGAGATGGAAGAGGCGAATGCCGGAGAAACCAACTCGGCTCAATTCAATGAAGACATTAAATCAATTGAAAGTGCGTCCAACTCAAAGTCCAAGTCAAACTCAAAGAAAGTTGAAGACAAATCCAAGCGTGATTCCAATACGAAAACGAGAGGGATGACAGGCAATGGAAATGAAAGTAGAACAAAAAGTAAACTGCTGCCTCAGGAAATTAATTCTTCGACTGGTCATTCCTCTGACTCTGGGGCCGATGCTGATTCAACTCACACTAGTAGTGCTGATACTAGTGGTAGTCAAATCCACATTGGAAAGATCAATAGTCATGGTAATACTCGGAGTGATGAAGTCATAGTAAATGCTGGACTGAGAGCAGCCCAGCAATCCTTGCGTGCAACATGGTGGAAATTCGATTTAGCAGCCACGGAATGGGAGAAAATGCCGGAAGTGAGCGTCACGACTCAGGCATTAGACTTGATAGAGGCCGGAGACTGTCGCACCGTTTCTGACACCAACATGGTCTACATCCTCTGCCCATCTAAAGAGAATGTGCTAGAACGCTCCGTGCTCGTATTTGATCCAAGTCACAATTCCATTGATCTTTTAGAAGGAAGGATGGAGCTGAACAATGCATTTCGTGATCGAAAAGTTTGGCAATTGGGTCGCTCTACACTTCATGCCCTCCGGACAGAAAATCAAATGACAGTTCTCTTTCTTGCGTATCACAAGCTCTTGGATCTCTGGATACATGATCATTCATCAAATCGGCTCTACTCCGTCGAGAATGTCTGGAAAGGTTCAAGTCTTCATGCATTTCAGCGAACATCTTCTTTTTACAAGATTACCATTTCATTTCCCTCAACTTCCACCTCCACTTCCACCACTGGCAGTACCGTCACCGGCACCGGCACCAGTGTCAAAAATTCTACAGACTCTTTCTTTTCTTCTTCTTCATCAAATGCTTTGAAAAAGAATCCGAGCTATTCTTTCTTCATGGCAAATCCACGGTCCAAACTTTTTGAATTCAAAGACAACTCTCCCACCCCACCCACCCCGAAGGAGAAGGGAGGGAAGCGGGGAGAAGGACAAGAACAAGAAAAACAATCATCCAGTCACCACGCTTCATTGTCATCTGGTGGGTTTCACATCACCATTGTGACGGATCAATCTGTTTTCCTTCCTGCTCGAGATGCTTCCTTTTTAATTAACACAAGTAATGAGGATGAAGACATCCGGAGCAACGACGAGCCCATGAAGCCTACAACACACAATGAAGGTGGGGGAAGCTCAGAACAGAATGATAAGAATTCAAATCCACAACTAAAGCCAAATCCACCAAAAATATTTCAAACTCAAGCTCCACTTACAAAGACTGGACGGAGCGGTAGTAGTACTACAACAATTCCTTCCGCTCCCGTTCCCACTCATTCCCAAATCGGCCAAATCCCATCTCAAACAAATACTCCGGTAGATGCTACTATTGAAAGTTCGAATTTGGATCCCAATCCAAAACCCAACAAAATAATTATGGGAAAAGCACTCCTGCGGAAGTCGAAAGTAAATTATAATAGAACAGGACAGAATAGTAGTGGGTACTCGTCATCCTCATCCAAGTCCAGTGATATAAGTAGTGGTAGTCCTAAAAGCAGTAATATTAGTATCAGTCCAATTATAGAATCCTCTCTAGTCAACATGACAACAACAAGGACGACGACTACAGCAACGGCAACTACCCCTCCTCCAATTTCTCCAACTCAACTTGAACAAAAGTTAACTTTACGAAGGAAATTTAATCTGAATCCTCTAGAGAGTCCCATAGATTTTACTCAGCAACAACAACAACAACCACCACAACTTCCCCATCAAAACACACCACAACAAACTCACCCAGCACAACTAAAAAATAATCAGAAAGAAGCACAGTCCCAACAACAACTGAGCAGCATAAATCCAAGTCCAACTACAATTCAGACCAATTTAACATCTGACCCACTCTCCAAATCCAAATCCATTGTACAACATCAACAAAGACTCCTCAATGGAAATGCTACTGGCACAACGAAAAGAACAACAATGACACAACAACGGCAAGAAGATAAACGAACAAAAACTAAAACTACTTTGCAAACAACAACTAATTCAACTGAAATTGAGCACACATACTTAAAGGATTCTCCTCCACATAATACAAATGCCAATACAAATAATCTTACCAATACTCAATCTCAATCCGATCTAAATCTAACTAAAATTAAGGATCCCACCATGTCAATGTCAACCCCAGTCAAGAAAGCGATTCCCCACAAAAGAAATTCCTCGACGTCGACTAATTCAAACGTCCCTCTCCCAACCGCCAGGGTGACGTTGTCGCTAGAGAACTCCACCATAATGACAACTACATCCAATGACTCCACCAGTACCACTTCCACCACGACCACCATGACAATTACAATGACCAAGAAACTTATAAAATCCCCAAGGAGGATCCCTTTCAGAAACTTAAATGGCAGCCCAGTACAAATCCAAGGCGGAACAAAGGATCTGGGTAATGGAGTTGGAGTTGGGAAAATTGCTAATTTGTTGGCTGTCAAGAAAGCTGGGAATTTAGCAAAGTCAGAGCCAGAGCCAGAGCCTGGGACGACGGATGAGAATCCTCATCACGTTGCCATGAAGAAGTCACCGGAGGAAATTACAGCCTCACTGATGACCGAGACAGAGACCGCAGCGGTTATGAATGAGTCATTGCGCCGTCAAACACTGGAACAAGAACAGGATCAGCTGGAACGTAACCGAAACCGAGTGAGTAGTTGGAATTCGTCCAGGGGATCCCTCAGCTCAGAATCCCTGCCCGATGTCGTCGATGCTAGAAGGGATGAAAGAATAAAGCCGAGACAGAAAACAAAGATAAAACTAAGACCTACAACAACTACCACCACCACTACTGCAAAAAAGACTGTGGAAGCACAGCCTTTACCACAACAAGAGGCAGGAGAAAATCAAAATGAGAATAACAATAAAAATAATTTGAAAGATGACTCCTCAATCCACGTTACTCTTAGCTATACAATGCTTAGTCACGATAGTTCTAACCCAAATCCCGATAATGACTATGATAGTTCGAATGATAACGATAATGATAGGAACCGAAATCGCGTCAGATCAGCCACCCCAAGTACATTTACTCCGCATCCCCGTCTTGAGACGTCCGATGAGACAGAGACGGAGGATCGGGAAGACACAGTCGTGGAGAGCTTGGAGGAGGAGGAGGAGGAGGGGAGTGAGAGGAGAAGTAATTCCTTGACATATGGATCATCCGAAATAGTTTTCGACTCGAGAGACACAGTTCGACCCATTGGTATTCATGAGAGTATGGTTCCGGGGATGAATGCATCCTACAGCTCAATGCTCTTCTTTGCCATCTCATTGTCCATCTTTGCCACTTTCGGCATCGTTCTCTTCGTTCGACGCTGTGTCAAGTGTCCGCCCAGACGACAAAGTGTCTTAATCAAAGAACCTCCTCCCATCCGCTACTCTGTTATCCCGGACGAGCTTTCTTATCACATGCCCATTGTCTAAAAAGTAAAAAGACTCGGACACAGTGACAATGGGGACTGCGGGAACTCTCACACAAGAATCGCATCTCAAATCTCAAAAATATTTTCATTTCTATACTCACAAACTGTATATATAGGTAATTAAAATAAGGATAATAAGTATTTTGTCGTGTTGCTTGTCGTTCTATAGGTCTGCGCTTTAACTTTTACTCACTATATTTATACGTACAACGTACACAAGTATTTCTACAAAAATATACTCAACCATCGCATCGCTAAAGACATACAGATACATTTTTCTTTTTTTTTAACTTCTTTGCCATTATTCCGCATTACCAATTACACAGATATTCCACTTTCAAGTTTCAAGACTTTCGTACATCTTTGAGTACTAGTACAGACCTCATCGTCAGTTAGATAACACACTAACTTGTAGAACTAGTTTAATGCAGTCTGCTCCAAATTCCAATTTCGATTCCAAATAATCCCAAATAACTTATTTAACATAATAATAATTCCAACCTCATAGTCACCTTTATATAATATGCAAAAGCCTACTAGATCCTACCTAATTCCCACAAAGTTGAAAGTGGAGCACAATATAATTTTCTAGAGCATAAGAGATAGTGGAGGAAAAACAGGACAGAAACAGAAGTGTCTCTTAATTGCACGGCTTAAGTATAAGAATTGGTGAAATTGGGTCCGACCGAGACATAATGTATAAGAAGAACTAAACTAGGAGGAACTTCTCAAATGCCAGTGTGAATACAAATACATAGTGTAGTTAGTCTACTTATACTGCTCTCTGAACACTGTACACACAGACACACAGAACGGGAATGTGAACGTCAATAAAGGGCAGATACTAATACCATACCATACCATAGACGAAAGTATCCAGAGATAGGAGCATAAAAGGGGATCCAAATTGTCTAACGATAGTCTGTGGAAACATTGAAGCAACTTAATAGTAATAGTAATTTATATAAGTGGCTCCATTGAAGGAGGCTTTCCAATTCCAAGTCTAAATCCAACTCCAACGCCACTCACAACTTTTACTCCTAGACACATAGATATTTCACTATTTTTCATCTATTCTATCCCAACCCCAACCCAACATCGTAAGTAGAAAGAAGGTGTATATAGTCTCATAATATGTAGTAACAACGGGTATCTCCGGATCGTATCTCCCAACTTGAGCATCCGATACCCGATTTACTCTCTCAAAAGAAAAATAAGAAATGAAACTACTAGAAGCTCCGTCTCTACAACAGTAAAGGGAATTACATGATGGGAATAGTTGATAGTAGGGAGCCTGTTAGCTCTGTGGATGTTGGATGCAGGATGCTGGTTACTTACTTAAGTAGAGTTGGCGACTGGATACCAGTTTAAGAGTAACAGAAAGTAAGAGTTGTTGGAGCAGTAGCAGCAGTCGCTGTCGCTAGTCGATGAGATGAAGCTGAGTGGAAGTCTTTTTTCTTCTTTTTTCCCCGTCCTTCCAACAGATAACTGTATGTCTGTCAAGAAGGAGTTCCAGTTTCCTACCTACATAGAATACAGAATATGTGGAAATAGCTCACAAGTTTGTCCATATATATAGTACATATATAGAGTATAGGCCTTGGCAGAATTCGAATACAGTCAGACACATTCAGATACCCATCACATAATATGTACAAAATTCAGGGCCGGATAATGCAGCCAGCGCAGGCAACCCCCGCTGCCTGAATTTTCAAAAAACATAAATGGAACATTTTGCAGCTTTCGGAAAACATGTAAAAAGAATATTTTGGCTTTTCAAAAATATGCAAATAAAAAGTTTTCCACTTTTCTCAAAACATGGAAATGGAACATTTTGCACTTTTCCAAAACATGCAAATACAACATTTTGATTTATCAAAGAAAACCTTCAATAACAGTGATTTTTGTATGGAAACAAATTGCTGCCTAAAAGCAATTCCTTCGTCCGGCCCTGACAAAAGTGGAAAAGAATAAGAAAGGATTCTAGTCCAAGGGGTAAAAAAATAGGTAGTCGAGAATTCCATGATCGACAAATGGTGAGGAGCCAAAAGCCGTGGCAAAGGTAAGGAAAAGAAAGCATTAAGTTATTGAGTCAGGCACAATAAAGAAGAAGAAGAGAAAATAGGAGATAAGGAAGGATAAGATGATAAGAGGAGATGAAGCTCTCGGTAGTCTGTCCAACTCCGTTTGTACTCTGTATATCTGTCCATAGTCTCCACCAGTAGTTTTTTTTCTTCTTTAGTAAAAGTTGGACCCGACCGAATCCAACCAAATTGAAAGTACCTATATAGTTTTTCGGTTTCGTACTACAGATAGCACTCATTCGTACGGGTACGGGTACAGGTCCGGGCACGGGCACTGGGACTATGGAACTGGAAGCAGTTAAAAAGAAGAGCTTTTGTAAATATGGACAAGCGGGCTTCTTTTTTACTCCTACTCCTTTGTTATACATGTATTCTTTTCATATAGTAAGCTACCAGTGTATCCGACATCCGAATCCGAAACATGCCTCGCAGCCTCGTCTTCGGTATATGTATACATTCGAAAGAAACTATAAAGGAAGAGATGGTATCTTACTAATTGAATCACATCCCATCAAAACAACGGGCGAGGGGGAGTTTAATCTCATTGGGTTAATTTCATCTCCCTCGGCCTCAGTCCTTCGCGGAGTAGGTACCTACATACACGTACTATTCTCAACCACCTCGTTTTTTCTGATTTTCTATAAAGAATTTCTTCTACCGCGCCTACTACACGTAGGTACTTATATCAATGTAGCAATATTTCTATTTTCCCTTCTATTATAATGGGAAACTTTAGCTGTCTCCCCTGCTGATGCTTCTGTTTCTGTCGTGATTTTCCCTATACATCTTTAATAAATCTATAAATACTAAATTTCAGTATAAGTCTCGCTCTCCATTTAACTACCTACACATTTCCCCCAAAAAATACTACGCATTCGCAACATATGAAATTGACAGTTTAATTTAAATTCATCACATTATAATATAGGTATTTCAAATATTAAATTGGAAGTTGTAAGATTTCCATCTGACAAACAACAGCTTAAGCTTAAGATCTCATAACAGGTAGTTTCTATGTAATTCGTTTGTATTTATTTTTAGTAACAGTCAACAGTAGTAAATGCAATTATTATGTCATGTCTTCCTTTTACAGATTATCAAAACGGCAAACTACAACCACCTGCTTTAATAATAGTAGTAATAATAGTAATAATAATAACGACAACAACAGCGTATGTTCACTGTTTAGCGGAGCTCAATAGTATAAATATGTTCTGACTAGTGAGTTCTGTTTAATTATAATCATGTTGTCTAGCCACACTCGATGCTACTTACGCACCCGATCCGGAATCGCAGTGAAAGCGGAATTAAAACAAAGCTAAAAACATGTAAACAAACACAAACGATCTTCTGACTATTATCCTGTTACAAAGCAAAGTCCAGGAGGGAACTCTCGGGTGTGCGGCTCGCTATATACCTATATATACTCAAAAGAAAACACAACTTGCGTACTATTATTATGAAAGTGATAGAATTATAGGATTACAATATATGTAAGGTACATACTCACGATTAGTGTAGAAATATTTGTGTAGTATTAGATATATAATTATTATAGGAAGGGTACTTTATTGTTTCTAGCTATAGTTAATCTATCTATATATATACACGTGACTGTTTCTATACGGATAATTATATAGATTACTGTTGTGATTGTGACTTTGGTACGACTAATGTTTATTATCAGTGTACGGTCGTTTGTTTCTTTATTCCTTTTGTCCATTCATTTCATTCATGACTGAGCTCGGCGTCCACTCGGAACCAATGCCAATGCCAATGCCAATGTCAACGCCAACACAGTTTTTCGTCGTCGTCGTCGTCGCCGTCACCAACCAACAAAAAACAAAACACACACACACGCGACACGACATAAGTCCTCGTAGTAAAAACAAAAAACGGCTAACAAAACTACTATCGTAGAACCAGAACACCCTAACCCACACTCTACTAACTTACGCTTACTGTAGACTGTAATATGTGAAGGTTTCAATACCCGGGAAATGTGATGGTGGATGTTGGATGCTAAGCTCTTCATGTTCTAAATGAATGGAATATTACCGCAACCAGTATTCTACCGTAACAATTATTAATGTATTGTATTTGTACTGTACATAGGTATTATACTAGAAATTATTATGTAATTTGTATTATGATTAGAATTAATTATTTTGGGGTACTTGTACATTTGACATTACACGTCTCTATAGTATGTAGTACTTTACTAAATAATTATGATTAAATAGGTAAACACAAAAAAGAGAGGGAACCACAGACAGTAACGACAGTACATTTACATATAGGTGGATAGATAATTGTCTGTTATAAACTAGGTAGGTGAATATACTAAATTTTTCCAATTTGTAAAACGTCACAGATTTATTAGTTATAGAGTTAAACTCTATAGCAATAGGGGATAGGCATATAGTTTTAAAACTAATGTAATAAGTTATATAATAATTTTAAGTAGGATTAATTGTACATATACCGGTAGGTAAGCTTAAATATAATTCTTACATAAATATGTAAAAAGCCATATGCATTAATATTAGTTACGCGTTTATGACACATATAATATGAATTATATATTAGATTTAATACTATCATTTAAATTCTTGGTTTAAAATCTAGAGTATAGAAAGTCTCAAGGTACGTATGTGATATACGTTTTTTGGAGGATAGGGATAGACGATAGTGTAACATATGATGATGATACATAGTATGAACGAATGAGAGCGCGTCGCAGTGAGAATGGGAATGCAGATCGATTGAATACATACCTAGAGATAGGTACTTATCGTTAGACTTTAGACGTCTTTATTACGTGAAAGTAAATGCGAGAAGTGGGAACTTACAGTTTAACGGGAACGGATCGGTTGTGCTTGTATTTTAATATAGGTAACAGTAACAGTTATGCATCTACGTAAGAAATTACAATAGAAGTAGAAAGGGAAAACTCTTTATATATAGGAGAAACTATTTCATTCCTAAAGTCCATACTTTATATTTAAACACAAGAAATTACAATTTATACGAATGTTAGTGTACGTATACGTTTACATAGTCAAATAAATAAAATATAATAATTATTACTATTCATGATTTCACTGTAACTATTTTTTGCGGTATATGGTTTTGTACTATAACACAAAAAACATGTGGAATCTTGAGCGCAGTATATAGCGTGTAATCTGGAAGAACGTTCGTAATATTTGGTAACAAATAATGCACGAATGAAATATTATACAAAAAGAGGTTAAAGTCTCGTTGGCAAAAAATGGTAGTCGTTATATCGCGCCTTGGTTTTTGCAACTATAGCGCAAATCCCTTATATTGCCAAAAAATAGTTGCAGTGAAATTATGAATACGGCTATTTAAGACACTATACATTATACACAAGTCTATACTAATGCAAATGGTATATGACACCGCGGCAAAATCCCACACGTTATTTCTAAGAGAAGCTCTCCGTATTTAATGGTAATGATTATAAATGGATATTAAATTATATGGATTACTACGTCATATTTATTTTAATTTAAACTAATTGTAGTTCTAATCATAAGTAACTTACGTAAGTATATGACTATATGTAGTAGTAATATGGTAAGCAAAACCAACCAATACGATTTACACTATATGTATAAGCATTATAGTACCTAATATATTATGTAGGTCTAGCAATTAACTATTATACAACCCTATAATGTCTGTAATCTGTTTTAATAAGTTGTTTTTTTATTCGTAAGTATACACGTACAATTTTTAATACGCGGGATTGTATGTAGTTGTACAAACTGAATCTACTGGTGTTAAATTACTGTGTGAATAATAATTAGTTTAAAAAATTTGGAATAATTAGATTTACCTTAATTAGTGTGTAGTACTATGCCAAAGCTTGCAAGAATATTTTGCAAAATTATTACATTACTCATGTTAGCATTTTATTAGCACTATACATTTCGCTATCTTTTGTGTAAATAAGTTTATTAAATACACATGGTTTAACCTAATCTTAATCATACATGCTTATTCCCACTAAATTGGTACTAATTTATGCTTTATATACAGATATCATTTTAACAGATTTCATCTTATGTTTCCGTGTTTATCAACTCAGCTCAATCAACGAGATGGAATTAACAGGAAGCATTATGCAGTGAGCAAAGGGAGTATTAAATTTGCTTATCTTCCTCAAACAATAACAGGGCCGGATGCAATAATGCGGCCAGAGCAGGCAACCCCCGCTGCTTGAATTTTCAAAAAACATTTAAATGGAACATTTTGCAGTTTTCAAAAATATGTAAAAAGAATATTGAGACTTTTCAAAAACATGCAAAATAAAAATGTGTGCACATTTCAAAAACATGGAAATAAAACATTTTGCACTTTTCTCAAAACATGTAAATAGAACGTTTTGCACTTTTCTGAATCAAGTAAAAAGAACATTTTGCACTTTTTTGAAACATGTGAATACAACATTTTGCTTTACCAAAGAAAACCATCAATAAAATCAAAATGGTGGTTTTTGTTTGGAAACAAATTACTGCCTAAAAACAATTCTTTCGTCCGGCCCTGAACAATAACTGTGTTCACTGGCTGCATAAGAACTTACCCTTTAAATTCCTGTTGAATTTCGAATTCGAGTTCGACCCAACAACAAGCTTAACTTCGTTGTTGTCAAATTAATTCAATGAACTGGACTTATTACTGTTTATGTAGCAACATCTATCACAAGTTGTTATACTATTATACTTCGTAATGTAGACTTTGCTATTATTGTGACAAGTTCAGGCCCATAAGAGCCATATTAAAAATCAGAATAATGCCAAGCTGATACGAGATCTATATGAGCCGTTATACTGCTACACAATTTAATATCCATTCAGATTTTTAGTATGTACGACATACCTCTGGCATAATACCACATGCTATTAGATATCAATCGCTCTATATGGCATGGATCCGGCTCTATATGGACTGGTATGGCATGAGAATGAGGATGAGTGAATTTGACTTGAGTGGTTCGAGTAAAGTGAGATCCAGAGCTGTCAAATCCAGCAGAGTCAATTTAACGTCAACTCCAGTCCAACTTCGACTTCACTACAGTTGAGGCTTTTGAGCCTTGGAGCCGTATGTATAGCTATATGGTGCAGCGATTCAGTGAGTGAGTCAGTATACCAATATCTGTCGTGGATTTGAAAGTCGAAGAAAGGCAAAGTGAAATTCGAATACGAATACGAGAGTTCCAAGTCAGCAAACATTGAGCTATGTACTGTACGCATACATAGCATAGGAGCCCTCCTCCTCCTGCCCTCCCTTTCCTTTCACCATATTATTCAATCCCTTATATACTCCATCTAATAGTGTAATACTTATGCTGACGCACCAGAAACCAGAACTGCTGGAAGATTTTGTCTGACTATGGGATAAATTCAATTTGAGATTCACAGTGTTCGCGGTAGCAGCAGGATAGCAGGAAGTGTGTCACACTAAATCCTTCTTTTAGTCACTACATCTTCAAGTATTGCTTTTCATTCTCATTGGAAAAAAAAATTATATATATCTCAAATAAATCCCGAAACCCAAAACTAAATCCAAAACTAAATCCGAAATCCTAATCCCCAAATGTTACATATATGAAAAACCCATTTTCATCTCTTTGGCTTTGGCCATATACGCAGTAGCTGCGTAGCCATCACTAGTGTCATGGTATGAAAAAGAAATGGTAATGGGCAATGGTTCCACAAGCTTTTTTTTACACTTTTCACATATGGGAAAATCTTGTGTAGATTCACAATTCACACACATTAACGTTTTTTCTTTCCCTATATTGTATCTAATGCAAAAATATTTTTCTGCGAACAAAAATTCAGGAAATATTATGTTATACATATTTGTAGGTACTTTTATTATTGGTAATTGGTACTTACGTAAGTCTAAAGCAATGCGTTTTAAGAAAAACACTACATGACACTTATCCTGAAGAAATCTGTTAAAAAAAGCAATGTTTACTGGACTGTATTATACCTGTCTGTTATTTTTGTTTTGTATTTTTAGAATTGGAATTAAATTCGCTCTACTCCACATTTCACTTACAGATTGCGATTGTCTCAAAGCCAATTTTTTATTCGGTATAATAGATTTCAAATTTAATTTTAGGCTCCCTCCAGTCTATGTAATGTTTAGAATGCATGAAGGAATAATCATGACATATTTTTGGGTAAATTTACGTGACATTTAATGACGTCGTAATGGAAGAAATAAGATGAGAGTTGTGTGATATATTTACAGCTTACGTTATAGTAAGTATGTAAATATTTAAAATTGATTAATTTTAGGATTATTCATAAGAATGGGAGTTACTTCAAACAAATAGCCTTGTGTGGCATAAGCACTATACTCGTATTTAATTATTTACATAGCGTAAAAGGTGAAAGTAAGTCAAAGTCAAGTGTGTTTTTGTGACTATACGAGCTAGGTAATGTAAAGAGAGATTTTAATATTTAATTTACATAAGTTGTTTACATTGTCGTTGATTAAATTAGATTTTACATATTTTCCACAGTATTCTTTCGATTCGTGAGAATAAGAATTGCCATTTGGACAATGTCACAAATAATAAGATGTAATATAAATTTAAATGACTAAGATTTGAGATAATGTTAATACTACAGGATATTATTATGTTATAAATTAATAAAATAGATTACTGTGTTTAGTTTAGAAATTAAATTTCAAAATTTTAAAAATGTTACACTTTTAAACGGTCAAGGTAAAATCAATCTTTTACTTTAGAAGCACACGCTTAGCTACATAGAATTACTTATGTACACATCTCATGTTGGACCTCATTGGCATTACATTACAAGCTAAAATTTAATCTACTAATCTGCTAATCTCATACTTTATAAGATTTAATATGCTAATATCTAATAATAAAAGTTATGTCTAAAATTATAAAAACCAAAAATATTGATTATTTAATATGCTAAAAGTAATTTACATTTAAATTTTTAAATCCTAAACACAGAAACTGTTGTGAGTTAGGATAAAATTCTAAGTTAGTTTGGACTTTATAATAAAAAAACCAATGTACCTAGGTTAGTTAAGGCAATAGAATGTAAGTTAGGTTAGAGGTTAAAAATGTCAAAAATACAATTAATTATTACTACATACAAGTACTTATATATATATATGATTAAAATTAATTAATTAAGTAATTCATATAAATTATTGAAAGTGAATGACAGATAGGTAAAAAAAATACTTTTAAATTTAAGAATAAAAATGTAACATAAACACAAAAAAATAATGAAGAAAGTCAGAATTGGAATAATAAAAGAGAAAGAAAGATTTTCATGTGTAAAAATTTTAATTAAAATTGTTCTTGTGTTCTATACCTTATTTCTTTCCCGGTTTGTAATATAAATTTGAATAGCAAACCATAAAAAATTTTGCATTCGCTGCTTCAATTTTAAGAAACTGTAAGAAATCTGTCGTCGTCGTTCGTCGTCGTCGTAAAATATTTTGTTTAATGTCGAGTAATAATGCATCACAAGTTTATTCCTTGGAAAACGAAATTGGAGCAGGAGAATACAAATTGGAATTTATAAAATGCATCACTTCATTTGTAGGTTGTGACTTGGACAAAAAATGCAGTACATAGTTGTACATAATACAAGGCATAACATTTATACAATATTGGCACACACAACTTACTTACAGCATGATGCATACAACGACTACGTAAGATGCACTCGAGTTTGACAATAAACAAAGAAAACACATTTTATATGTGTGGAGTTTTGCATTGAATTTGAATTTTACTTGGTTTGTACATAAAGTATAAAGAGCTTTCAGCTAGATTAAATCACACATGTAAAATAATGTACTTCAAAAAATTTCCTTTTCCTTTTTCCATTCCAAAAATTCTGATTTGAATCTCCATGCTTTTGTTGTTGTTGTTATTTTGTAAGAGGAGCAATGAGAATGAGTTTTGCATGTTTCCTACTGCATTTTTCAGTTGTATAAGTCTCAATCTATTTTAAATGTTAATGCTGTTATGCAAACACCAAAAATAACACAAACATCAACATGAGTACTTTATACATTAAATGCATACAGTTCTATGTGCAGAGCCTATGCAGTGCACTGCAGTGCATAAAAGATTTCAGCTCCAATTCTTAAATTCTCCTTTATACACAGATTCTCTTTCATACTCTTTTACTTACCTCCTTCATTCCCTCCTGGCACCCAATGCATAATCCGCTTACGTAAGTAAACAATTTGGAGACAAAAATAAATAGTGCAGTGAAATTTCCAAGAAAGTTGTATTATGTAGAGTATAATAGTCAAGATATAGGGGAAACGGGGAAACATTGACCAAGCTTAAAATCTAATGGGTGTAAGTCGAGACGTAATGCACTACTACTACTACAGACTACAATAATATATGCAGTAGCTTTATTAAGATTGAGACTGCAGATTGCAGAATTTTTTTTCTTTGGCTCATTTTAACACAGTCTTCTGTAGCGATTTTGTACATTTAAGATACATTATTTGCATTAAATAAAATGCCATCATTGAAAGCAGGGAGCAAAATACCTATTTGAATATTCTACCTTTGTCTATTTAACCTACTTTTATTTGTGTAATGTTTTAAGTTAGCAAAAGAAAAACAGCTTAAAAACTAAAAACACACACAATAAGTGCTAAATTCAAATGTTCATACTTTTCGAAATTAATCAGTCTTATCAAGCTGTTCCTGTTAGTAACTTTTTGAATTACATAATTGTGCCACTTGTAAAAAATTTTTTGTTAAATCTCCATAATCAAGTTAGCACTTTTTATCCGTTGTAAATATTTTGGAAGTCTAGAATTCCGGAGCAAAATAATTTTAAAAATCTTATAGAAATTTTCAAAATGTTGCAAAAATCTGGTCATTTTCCACACCTGCCAGTTGCAAAATTTTATATGCACAAAATTTATGGCCATATGTTTAGTGTAAAGTGAAGGCTTTTCAATGTTTGAAGAATTTACATAGCATATTTTGGACTTTCAAGGAAAATATATTTAACTACATAGTGTGTGGACCGCACCAAGACTGGATCTGTATGTACATAGAATCTACTTCATATTCGTATATCTGCATAAAATTATTCGCATGGTAAGCCTGAATGCGGGTTTGTCGGTTGTCCTAGCTCCTCTGGACATGGACGTGGGTGGACTTTGCGGTGGACTACGTGGACTCGGGAATCAATCCTTCTACTCGGGTTATGTTGTACTACATCCTTAAGCTCCCTGGGAATTGGGTGAAAGAAAATTTTAAATCCAAGAAAAATTAATTCAAAACCAACCATGAGTTTCACCAGGACCAGCATAACCACGGCTTGACTACCATACAAATCCACCAAAAAGAAAGAAAGAAAGAAAGAAAGAAAGAAAGAAAGAAAGAAAGTAAAAGAAATAGGACTGAAATCAACTTGAGCCTTCAGCTGCTGGATCCTGGATCTGGATGTGGGAGATAACATAATATCCTTACTACATCCATATCCATAGCATAACACAACTGACAGAACTTCACGTAAAGAGGACAAGGAAAACGAGTGAGAGAGGCATTACATGGGGATGAAGTACGCAGAACATGGAAGCCGTACACGTACTACTCATATCATAGGGCTAGACGTCTTACGCTGTATTTAATGTCTTACACAGTCACAGTAAAAACTACAGACTTACGAGATAGCATAGGCCCAGAACCAGAACCAGAACTCAGAACCAGCACACGCATGCAACACTATGTATGTAACGTGGATTTCTTTTTTAAAAAAAGAGAGAAGAAAACGTATCTGGGGAGATGTGCTGGTTCTCCTTTCCATCCGCACTTGATACTTTATTTCTTTCAGTTTTCTTTATGATATGGGAAAAAGATACAAGGGACGATATCCAGGAGAGAAAGAGGCAAAGAAAGAAAGGACGAAAGAAATAAGAAAGGACGAGACGGAGAGGCTCAGACTTCGACTTGAGATTCAAAGGGAAAGCAAAGTAAAGAAAGATTTCTTATTTATTTTTTTTTCTTCTATATTTCTCTCTCCCTCACCCGTTCACGTCTCTTAAAAGATGTACCTAAATGTTGAAGAAGGGATTTCTTCTCACATCGTAACATTTGTCTCCATGGGGCTCCATAGCTCTGCTCTGCTTGAGAAGCAATATAAGACATTTTTAAATTTTAAACCACCCAAAACTGAGGGTGAGTTGTACCATGTACATGTGGGGCGTGGGGTATTCACAATATAGCTGAACGATCACATCAAATTAGTAGGAAAACATGTTACTGGAAATTGGAAAGGTTTTCTCTTCAAACTAAACTAAAGTAAAAGAAACTTCCAAACTTTTTATATCAACTTCAGAACGTTTTAGAAACACACAATAAATAATTGTCAAACGTTTTAATGTTTACAAACATTTTTGGAATATTTTAGAATTAAAGAACTTTCATTAAAATGGTTTTGGGCTTTTAAAGAGAAATTCATGTTCAATTTTCTAAACTCTATTAAGTATTACAATTTGAAACTTTTCAAAACCATGCAAAATTTTAAACGTTTGGCTAAAAAAGTGTATTAAAAGCAATTTGCACCTTTTGCAACTATTAGTTTTACAAAATTGACAATTTTAAAAATGATACTAGTAGTAGGTTTTGAACGTTTAAAAACTATGAAAATAAATGTATTACAAATTTTTTCAAAAACGTTCAAGTAGGCAGTTCTGAACTTTTGAAAAAAAATAAAATTACAAAATTTCACTTTTGAAAAAAAATGAAATTACAAAATTTCACTTTTGAAAAATATTATGTAATTATCTAATACTTTAAAAATGATTTTCAAAACGTGAAATATTTTTTTAAACAGCATTTTTAAAAACCATTCACAAACATTTGTACATATAACTGACACTATTGAATTCGTTAAACGATTAGCACCTAAACATTTCAAAATCACGCAGTTCAAGAATTTTCCCTTAATATTTAGAAAGTAAAAGTTTTGTTGTTCTCTAATTATTACACCAATAAAAGTTTATAAGTTTAAATACAAAAATTAAAAATTAAAAAAAAAGATTCCGATGAAAATTTTACCTCTTTAAACTTAAAAACAACATAATGTATTTTGCCTGCTTTTACCGCTTCAGCTCTGTAGATACAAATCTTCCATTTTTCACGATATCCCCGTATATTACAAGGAGTGAATGGAATACTCAACTGATTTTACCGTCAGCGGAATACGAATAACATGTACGGCACGGCGTACGGATAGTAGTCCCATAGTTCTTTCTTCTTTCTCTTCCGTCCAATAGTATAAACCCAAACCCAAGCAAGTATACCCACATATAGGAAGACGAAGTATATAGCTACGTATACTAAACTAGAGGTATAGCCATGATGGCCATATTCCGAATCCCGAGTAGAGAAAGTGATAGAAGTTTAGAGTAGGTACGAGGAGAGGAAAGAGAGCACGTTGAGCTGTTGGCATTGGAATTTGGAATTCATGTCACGACTAGTGAGGTCTTCCTTTTACCTTACCTTCATCCATTCATTGCGTTACTCCAATTTTTCACCTCAGAGAGTCCCTTGAAAAGGATTTTACTTCGTCCTGCAGTGACTACCTTTAAGTTTTTAAGGTTTCTAAATCCACAATCTAAACTCCGTATTACTCCCATATTCCAATTCCAACTCGCTTCATCCCATGGCATCATGGAAACGTTCACGTTCTCTAGTCCTCTCCTCGTTCGGCGCTCGTTCTGGCGTCAGCTGACTTCTCTAACGTAGCCTGTGGTTTCCTCTCTTGTGAATCTCCTGTATCTTCTGGCTCTGGCATCGACTCAATACGTTCATATATCAATGTACCTGTCCGCTATAGTACCTATAGACAAATTCATAGCTATGTAATCCAGGGGCATCTAATATACACTATATACTCTCACTGTTTGTTGCATTTACATTGACACATTTTGAATTTTTTGGCCACCAACGAAGCCCTTGCGCTGGCCATTTGGCATGTTTACATTTTTTTAGAGGATGTACATACAATACATTATGTTAATACTGTGTATCTGCTTAAATTGGATAATTTCTTTGGCCAAAAAATAAATCAGTACCGCCTTTCTCTACTTCGAATTCGAAACTAAATCATTAGGTCGTCAGGTATTTAATTTGATAAAAGCAAGAGGCAGTAAGAATTGCGCATAGTTTGAAAATTTACAAAATGATGTACATATCTACATTGAACTGCATTCAGTACGGTTTTATATTAAACAGAAAAATACATTGCAGCTTTTTATCTTATCAACATGTTGTACTTTTACTGAAAACAAATTTAAAAAGTTAGCTTTAAAAAAATCCGTCAATTAGCTGTCATTTTTGGATAATTTAAAAAACTACACGCTCTGTATAAACCCTAACTGAAGTTCGTCTAAAAATCACCTAATGTTAACACCAAATGAAGTCGATTTCGCTCTTCTGAAGTGCATCATGAGATGATTTTAGAATTTGGAGTCAAATACGATTTAGTTGCTAGGAAACATTTCACACTTGTGATATTTAGTAGTCGCTTAGGTGACGTACCCTAGAAATAGTGAGGTGAGTTTTTTATTAACATCATCTCAAATTTCGAACGCATCAGAACAACTTCAGAATTATTGAATAGATATCTAAACACTAACTGGTGTCTTTCTCCAAGCCCAGATGAGCCTTTGATGCACCATAGTTCCCCGAATGCATCTTCCATTCTTCTGGTACTTAACTGAAACCACGTGATGCACTTTTAAAGAGATTTAGTTGACTTCAGACTTCAGCCTGAGATGTTTGTACGGAGCGTGTACTTTTTAAAAAACATAATAATTTTAGAAAAAAATCAATTTTGAAAGAATTCTTATTACATAAGTTTTATTTTTTAAGATCTGTGAAATCCATCTGAAGTTCTTCGAAGGTTGCTAAATTCCTTCCTTTTTTAACATAATTACAAAAATTAAATTTTCATTGATTATTTAAATCGGTGGAAAATGTCATTATTAAGTTTGTTCGAAACGGCTAAGGTATTAAATTCTTACGATTATTTCCAGGTTACGTAAGACCAGGAAGGACATGCCTAAACCCTAAGTAAACTGCGTATATATTACGTTTTGCAATGACTGAACATTGCATAATTGTAGAATTGTAGCTTCTGTCTTGCCAACCTTTGAGTTCTTTGACATTAAAATTTGTTACTGAAATTATATGGAGGTACATATGCTGTGTGTGTGTGTGTGTTGTCTCTTACAGATATGTTTTGTCATCAAATAATATCAACTAAGTTATTACTCATACAGGTTATTGGCTTCACTTATTCACTACCACGCCACCGTATGACTTATAAACTTATGCTTTCAGTAATTAAAACGAAATGGAGGCAATAAATTAACTACGGTTCACAAACTTTGAGGAAAGTAATGCTACGAAGATAATATGATATCTGTGTATCATCTGTACATTGCATTGGGTACCGTACAATTATTGCAATATCAAGATCACACTTGCAAGTATATAGTCCCTATATATGTTATATATTGACTATCTGCTTGACTGTTCGCTCAAGTAAAAGCGTCAAGCACTGCCAATAGTTTCACAATTCCAATGACAATGACAGCGTAGCTCATGTTTACTGACTGTTTACCGAGAATTCTGCTGTGAGATTGAGTCAAGAGTACGATAACGATCAGGACAACGACATCGACAAGCCCATACCCCATACGCCATACGCTGTATTTTGAATGTCTCCTTTCACTTCCTGAATCATCATAAAAACAGAAATTTGTGATATGAGAATCTACAGTTTAAAATAGAAATTTCAAATCACATAGTGTTGAAGTCAAAATCTAATTCTCTAACTAGTAATTCAAATAGGATAAAATATCAGTATATGAAGTGTATGGCATAAAGGGGACTAAAGCCCGTGAGATGGGAATTAATGGAATGATGAAGTCCTCGTCATATCAAAATCAAACAACGTCAACAAAAAGTCAGGAAACGGAAACTACGTCACGCGCTCTGGTGAACCTATATGAAATATAGGAATGAAACTACGGGTAACGGGTTAATTATCGGATTGAAACTCAAGCAGCCGCTCTCTCTCTCTCTCTCTCTCTTGTTTGTACTTGTACTTGGGAGGTAGATAGGTAGGTACTTTATTATGATTTTGTATTTTGTTGTCAAAGAGTTTGTTGACTCGTTTTTGTTGCTGCGTTTGGTTTGGAGCCGGAGACTGGAGACATACTCACTTGTTATTTGCCGTCTCGTTGTTGTTTCTATGTCGTCCTCGTATATGCTAATTGGACATTACGACATGTTTTCCATAATAACTTTGACCTAATTACTGACGACAAGTCAGTCCCGTTCCCGCATTTGAAGAGCCCTTAGTGTATTTTGTATTTTTGCTGTTTCCGAGTCACAACCCTTCTATTTTATGTGAGACGATACTACTATTTATCCAGGGCCAGACGAAGGAATTGGTTTTAGGCAGCAATTTTTTTCCATACAAAAACCACTATTTTGATTTTATTGATGTTTTTTTGGCAAAGCAAAATGTTGTATTTACATGTTTTAAAAAAGTGCAAAATGTTATTTTTACTTGATTCAGAAAAGTGCAAAATGCTCTATTTACGTGTTTTTTGAAAGGCGGTAAATATTTTATTTGCATGTTTTTGAACAGTACAAACATTAATATTTTGTATGTTTTTAAAAAGTCAAAATATTCTATTTACATATTTTTGAAAACTGCAAAATGTTCTATTTAGGTACATGTTTTTTGAAAATTCAAGCAGCGGGAGCTGCCTGCGCTGGCCGCATTATCCGGACCTGTATTTATCAACAGGAAGCATTCTAAAACCTCAAGTTATGGAAATATGCTGGTTTTAAACAAATTTCCTACAAAAAATAATCATGACCAGACTTTGTAGCTATTTTTAACAAGCATAATAATATGTCAATGAATAAAGCAATTTTTTTAAACTTTAATCATGCTATGATTTTTATTTTATTTTTGAAGACAAATTAGTCATACTGGAAAACATGAGCCGGCGGAAGCAAAAGGTTCCTCTGGTACCTTTGACAAAACTGGTTTTAGAATTTTTAGAAGCTTACAGGAATTTTTCAAAAAATGCATTTGGTTTACATATAAAATTGTCTACACCTATTTGCACTAAAAAGAAAGAAACAGAAGAACTACTTGCAAGAACCTTTGAACTTCTTTAAGATAATCGTCTTAAAAATAGTCCAATCTCAAGTCAATTTATTTAACCTTAAATTATTATGCATTCGTAAATAAAGCTTTGTAATTCATTTCAGTTTAATTTTTTTGCGCACATACATTTATCACATTTATTTTTGAATGACAAAATACATAGAAATACGTAGCATAAATCATCCCCCTGTCAGCAATACTTGTGGTATAATTTACGACTTCATTCACATATTTTTTATCAACAGCGTAGCAGTTCCGTGAATTCACATATTATTTATTTGCGTATTCCCATCACAGTGCCCCAGCCCCAGAAGACGAGCCGTTGTCATGTAAAAAAAACTAGAGCTGAAGTGCTGAAAGGATTCATTCATGAACCAGAACCAGCTGCTGCTGCTCTCTTTCATATTTACACGTCTAGGTTCCTACGTAATAACGTAGGACATATAAATGCAAAATGAGAGTTGCAAAATGTATGCTACTAACTCTACATGAGAGAAATTCAAAGTCAAAGTCAGAGGAAAATTTGAAAAGCATGCTCAATATTTTGGAATCTAAAACACCCAACGGAGTTGATTTGGTCTTGGTTACTTAGCTACTTCGGTTTCGGTTTCGGTTTCGGTTTTGGATTTTCTTTTTGCAAATATTTAGGTAGGTACATTACATAGAAATCCAAAGACAGATAACCTTGTCCTTGACAGCGAGCTTTTTATGAGACACAATAAAAGTTTGAGGTTTGAGTCGTTATATAGTTTTGACGTGACGGGCCATGATGACATAAGCATCAGTTCGCAACATCAACATCGCCATTAACATCAGCAGTGAGCAGTCACAATAAACTACAGATACTGATATACCTACACATCTTATACTTCACCCAGATACATATCCCCAAATCCTCATACACTTCAACGCTTATAGCTATAGCGTATAGCCATTGGATTTATAAACTAAAACCAAAAACCAAACTACCTATTTGAAATGAAAGCAAAAGTAAAACCTGCCCAAAGTTTGCAAATTCGTAATTTCATATTTCATATTTCCTGGGGAAGGAAGTGGTTTGTTTTCACAAGGAAAATTTGCAGATTTCCCAGCGCAATGATATCATACGTAAAATGCATATACATATACTTTATGTAGTTTTTGCACTACATTATTAGTTGTGCATTTTAGAAGCTGTGGTGTATATGAAATTCCAATAGCTGCCCTACCTTCACATTGCATCAGATTAAAACACTGTAGACTGTAGGATGGAATTCATACAGTCACATTGCAAGCAAATAAATACACAAAATCCCCACTTTTACACATGCATAAAATACAAATAAATGTATTTTACTAGACATACAGAACAAATGAAGAAACAGAGCAGACAATGCAATGCATTTTCATAGCTCACACAGTATTACTACATAGATGGAGAGTGAAAGACAACGCCAACATGAGATCCGCTATGTAAACAGTGGAATTTGAAGGCCAAGTACAAATTGCTAAATTGTGCTAAATGATTATTTTAATCTCCAGATTTGATTTAATGATTTAATATTGTAGTTGCAAATATGTGTAACTAAATATTTTTATAAAATATACAAAATTGCAGCTTACAATAATTAGATTTTCAAAACACATTTTATGATTTCCGAAGCTGTCTAAAACCTCCTAATTACAGCTTTTATAAAATTTAAAAAAACTCCTGGTTAAAATGTTTTAGAAATTTGCCAAGCGAAAAAATAGAGCTTCCAAAAAAAATCTATAATACTTTAATACACTTTGGTAGTTTGTAATTTCTTAAACATGACGACGACGCCGTAATTTAATTTGTACCGTACCACCTTCAAAAACACAACGACTATTGCATAATTACACAAGATCACACTTTGCAAGATACTTCTTACTTAGATGCCAAATTCCACGTAATAATATGTCATCATTCATAATGAATCCTTTGCACGCCGCTAAACTTCTTCCCTTCGTTCTTTCGTTCTTGTCTTTGAACCTACATACGATTCCTAGAAGTGAAAATTGGACTAAAGTAAATATCATTATGGAACTTTGTGCTCTGAGCTATGAATCACTTTCACTCAAGACTTTATAGACCTCGAATCTCGAGTCTTGAATGTGATGTAGCTGTACGTAAATTACCTTACGTATTCCACGACTATAAGGATTCCCAGTCTCACTCACTCAACGTTCAATTAAGCCAAAAAAGCAAAAGACACACATGACATTGTAGTATACTGTATACATACATTATGTACACATCTAAGAATCCAAATCTCTAGGAACCAGAGGAACCTGAGAGAAACAAAAACAAGGAACTTGAACTTCACTCGCTCTCACCGTCATCCCCTTTACCTTTCTTATCTCGAAATTAAAATGGAATATCAAATGACTTTCCATCTAACGAAAACGTACACAACAAACAAAAACAAAGAACAATGCTATACGAGATTATCTGTAATTTCAACGCCGGGCCGTATATATAGCGCCAACACACTAAAACATACAATATTAACACACAGCACACATATATAATTACGGCGTATGATTATGAATACATACATTAAAAGGTTAGCTGACATGACAAAAGCAAGTCACTTCAAATTTTAATGAAACTTTACATGTATATTTATTACGTACTTGAAATATACACCGAATTACGTTCGAGTGTTTACTTCAATGAAAGCCAATTTAAAAGGAATCAGTACAACAATGTTCGCGCCTATGGTAAAGAGAATTTCTCACGGCGTATTAAAATTTAAGTTCAAATCCAAGGTTATATTATAGTTTCACTTCACTTTCCTTTGCTTTCCTTTACACGGCAAAATAATAATTTGTTATTGCCTAATTAATTTGCAAGTGCCAATACCAATACCAGTACAATACGTGCTTAAGAAGTGAAAGTATACTACTACAGTATAATATATTCGCCTGTGAAGAGCCAAAATGACCCATATCCATTTTTAGTTTCAAACAAAATGGACTATCTACAGAAAAAATTAAAATTACATGTTTTTGAAATCGTGTAAATACAACTCTGTGAATTAAAAAAACACGTATATAGAATATATTGCACTTTAGAAAAACATGTAATTAAATGGAATATTTTGCACTTTAGAAAAACATGTAATTAAATGGAATATTTTGCACTTTTGAAAAACATGTAAATAAAATATTTTGCACTTTTGAAAAACATGTAAATAGAATATCTTGCAATTTCGAAAAACATGTAAATAGAATATTTTGCACTTTTGAAAAACATGTAAATAGAATATTTTGCACTTTTGAAATATATGTAAATAGAACAATTTGCTCATTTTAGAAACTCGTGATTAGCATTGTAAGCATGTATTTTATTTACTGTATTTCGTTGACATGGCTCATTTTATTTCTAGAATAAACTGGAAATGGGTCATTTTGGTTCTTCATAGACGATATGCAGGTACCTGTACAAGTAATTTAATAAATATAAGGATCAAATACTAGAGTACGAGTGCCAGTCACACTGATTATTTTTTAGGCTGCCCACGGGGAGTAATATCCAAAGTAGGGTGTTAAAATGTGTGTGAAAAGTAGATAAGCTTCAATTACAGGTCCCTATATAGTTACCGACAATTATGCTGATCTTTCGATTTGGAGCGTCTTTATCCGAATTTTGAGTGAGCCCGAAATACGTGGAAATATAATATTGGGTATTTATATAATATATTATGATATTATGATATCATGGTGTTATGATTGTACAAACTTTCCGCTCATGTAAGTATACGAAATTATATTCTGACATATTATTTCCATTAAAGTTCAATTAAAGTGGAAATAAAAGTAATATATGTCAGTGAGCATTTCTTTGTGGAAGGTAACCCCGTGTTGACTTACTTGCAATATAGTATTGGCAGGATAGGGTGGGTTGGGATGTGTTCCAAACGGATGATCCACAATAAAAATGCGATAGTTAGATAGGTAGACATATTATATAAAATAGAAATTTCGGCATTATTATTAACAAGTAGATAATTCTAAGAATCCTGTCTCTGTATTTGGAGCATCATCATCATAATAATAATATATTGTGGTAGATCTTTGGGGAAATGGTGAAGAAGAGACGAAGAAGTCTGTAGGATGGGAGACGCTATTTTATTTCGTCATTCCGTAATGGGCAATATACCTACTTTCCTTTACTACTCTTTCATGGTACTTTTCCGCTACACAATAAAATAACTGAAATAACTCCGCACTATCCTATGATGTAATGATGTAATCGGGAGTAATAGCAAAAGGAAAAGTTTGAGTTTTATAAGAAAAATGCCCTCGTTTCTGATTGAAGCGGCAATAATAGCCAACAGTTAGAAGCAAGAAACTCCTGTGTATTGCCTATAGTGGTAAAATAACTTTCTTAACAATAGTTTTATTCCGAACGTAGGATACTATAAAGGAATTTATTTTAAAGAAAACGTAAATTCTTTTATCGTTAGTTACCAATCATTTTTAGCAATTTCCACAATTTCCAGCAACATAACATACTGGTATACTGGTAACTGTGCTGTAAAACCGCCCGCACTTATTACTTTTTTTATTACGCGTATAGAAAAATTGAAAATATTATGAAATTACAAGGTGTTTAGACCCTGCAAAAATTTACATAAATTCTGTTTAAAAGCAAAAATGTTCAAAACTGTTTTTTATGATTGCAAAATATTCTCACAGCACGAATTTCAAAATTGCAAAAATAGGAATTTACTTATTTTTGAAAAGTGAACCATATACACTTTTTTTTGGTGGAAAAATATTTAAATAATTTTATTTTTGTAGAAAAGTGTACGAAATTTACATACCACTTGTCTTTTAAAAGTTCAAAACCACAAACCTTTTTAAAATGGAAAATATTACAACTACATAGGATTCAATAAATTTAACATCTTTTAAGTAGAATAATAGAATGTTTTGCACTTTTGAAAAAACATGTCAATAGAATATATTGCACTTTTCAAAAAACATCTAAATAGAATATTTTGTAAATTTAAAAAAGGCACCATACACTCAAGTTAAACATTTTTTAAGTGTCAAATCTTTCAATTAGATGCTTTCTAAAAATATACAAAACTTGCAATCACGTGTTTTTTTACGGAGCGCAAATGAAAATTCTATTGCTAGCATTTGAAAAGCACAAAATTTACAATTTGCATTATTTTCAAAAGTCCAAAATCTTTTTATTACACATTTTTTAAAAGTACAAAAACGTCAAATAATAACTTGCTTTTTTTTGGAAATTATAAATTTTTTTAATTGAATGTGTTTAAAGGCATAAGCATTTAACTTGTTAAAAGTACAAAATCTTACGTAATACCATGCATAGTAAGTGACAAAAGACGTAAATGTTCAAGCTTATAACTTTAAGAAACAAAGATTTTCTCTCGCACATTTTATAAGTAAGCTGTACTCAGTCCCGAAATGGCTAATAGTGCTCCATCAGCACTGAAATAAACCACCAAATAAAAATACTGTTGCTCTTTCTTTGTCAATTGTTTCATGTACCGAGTGTACCGAGTGTGTGGAGTGAATGATGATTATGACAGAGTTGAAAAGTGTGTAGTAGAACAGTAGGAAGATTCTCCTCGCTCCTGACACGTATATACATACCACGGTTCCCGTACCTACGTTTTATTTCTTCTGCTTGAGATAAAGTTCTTGTGGAACATGAGAAGGAAACGAAGCCAGATCGAAGGACAGAAGAGGAAACTGAAAGGAAAACTACAACTTAAACGAAAGCGACATTCTTTCTCCACAGAATCGGGAATCCGAATCCAGGGTATATAACTTCCCGTAACTCAGAGTCACTGGATTAAAAATAAGTAAAAGGATCCTCAAGTCAAAGCCATAACGAGTTTTTTCATCCTATTACTATAATAACTATAACTCCCACCAACTATAGCATAGCAGACTATATGGAAGTATATAGACACTATTTCATTATTATTAAAGGTAACCAGAGCCACACTACAACTAATAGACCAAGACCAGCACCAGGTAGCCGTAGCCGTAGCTACAGCTAAGCTCCTTCCCCGTTCCCACCCATGTATATTCACATTCTGTTATTGTATCCTTCTGGAAGAATGAAAACAAGCTATTTTTTATTCTTTCCCGAACAAAAACACATTATGGTTTGGGCTTATTTGTAAAAATACTTTATGTAACGACAGCAACTGCTATATCCTCCTAAACTGCTAAACTGCTAAAACTGCTTCCGTTCTAAAAAGCATTCGTGTACAAGTAAGCAGAGAAATCAGTACAATAATCATTAGTATGTAATAAAGTTATTTCTAAATATGTACATAGTAATAAAAATACTAACATTTGTAGCTTTTTATTCAAAGTCCAAATTAATTCATTTACGTATTTTAAATGTGGCAAACTACATTTTTTATACGATTTTAAAAATTGTCAGTGCTATATAGTGGTATAGACATTAGCTTTATTAAATCGGTGTGGTACATCTGCAAGCGCCAAAGCCAAGATCCGTAAATGATGTCATCCTCTAGGTGGGTGGGTCCAAAAAACCTCTTCATTTAAGCCTATGTTAAAAAAGTTGTCATTCTATATATTGTTAGGGTGGGTTGGTCTATCAGAATCAGAAAAAGGTATATCATCAATGACATCATTAATGGACCATCCCTCACGATTCAGTACACAAAAGTCATGAGAATATAACAAAATATTTCATAACTGTTTTTTTAATGTATTCACCCTTTAGTTTCCAGAAAGTGAAAAATATGATTTTTACACTTTTCTGAAACTGAATTATTGAAATATATTCACTTTTTTGAAAATTGAAAATCGTGCTATTTACACTTTTCTGAAAATACAATATTGAAATGTATGCACTTTTTTTTTAAATTCATAATTATGCTATTTACACTTTTTTGAAAATACAATAATAAAATGTATGCACTTTTTTGAAAATTCAAAATTATGCTATTTACACTTTTCTGAAAATACAATATTGAAATATATGCACTTTTTTGAAAATAAAATATTAAAATATTTGTAACGTTCTGACAATTCAAAATATCAGAAAGGATATTTTTACTTTTGTGAAGATACAAAATACGATAATATAAAAATTTTGAAAATTAAAATATTGTTAAGCAAGTAATTTTTATCCCCAGGTTCTTTGAAAGTTAAAATGCTATAGATGCTATATCCCCTAAACTTTAATAGTAACAGTTTTCATTGGCCTTTGTAACTAATTTTGACAATAGTAAAATAGAAAATAGAACCAGGGCTTGTTTTCATGCTTCAACATAAATATCTGTCCCTGTGTTGTGGTATTGCCTCTGTTATGGTTAGTTGTGTGTGTGTGTGTGCTTGTAATAATCCTCGAGTGGGGAAAGTCAACTAGTCAAGTGAAAGTGGAGCCTCCAGCAGTCCGGTCCAGCACGTTTCTTCTCTCATGGAAAGTACACAGCTTCACCTTCCCTACACCTCCACGCACTCGACTCGTGAGACTCTTACGATTATTACCTGCAAAAATACCGAATACCAAATACAGAGACACAAGTGTATAGGCGTAGCCGTAGCAGTAGGAGGAGGAGAGCTACAGATTTGTACGAGGCCCCAGCAGCAGCCCAAGTTATACAACTTCCAATTCCAATTCAACTCCCAACTTTGTCTCTCCCAACTTTTCCACAACGACGTCAATTTTTTTTACTGGCCATCTTTTATGTTTACTTCTCTCCACTGCACTATACTAGTTTCATTTTCAAGACTCCTCTCCACCACCTTTCGCTATTTACTACCTTCACTTAAAGCCCCGCATCCAACTTTGAGTTTGGATTTTTTTTTTATTTTACGTGTAAGTTAACACGTGAACTTTCCAACTTTCTTTACAACCTTTCTATAATATATTACAGAGTCGATGTCTTGCATTTTTTCTTCTTCTTCTTCCCTCCTCTCATTTTTCATCGTTAATATAGTTTACTTTATGGGAAGCAGAGGGAACTGACGTGATCTGTAACTAGTTTAACACACTTTCCTCATTATTACAGGTCCAAAATGTATTATTAGCATTACTTTTGTGACACTTTTACTTCCTAGTCAAAGAACCAAGTTACGGAGCTATAGGTAATGTCTGGAGAATTGTCTGAATTGTAGACCTTTTCTTGTGCAGGCTTCTTGTAGCGCAGAACAAATTTATACAAATAACTTGTACACATCCCAGCTCCCTCCCAATTCTGGGATTTTGTAACCACTGTTACTATAGGTGAATTATCATTTGTATTTTGGAGTTGTTGAACCTAAAAAATTTGCCTGAAAAACGTCTGATTCGCCTTTTGAAAAAATGTGCTAGTTATAGTATTGTTACATTTTACTAAAGGGCAGACGCGTATATTGCGCTTGGTGGGTTCGTTTTTTTAAATCTTGGCACAATGGAAATATTTTGTGAAACCCAACACATAACGCATCATTTTAAAGTTCTTAATGGACACATTACAAAAGGTGCTTTACAGATAAAAATGTAAACTATCTACTGCGTCATTTTTAGATTTTTCCAAGCAAATTCGGGTTTTGATATTTTTTTAAATCATTTAATCTAGAACTTGCCAGTTTCAATCATTAAATTCTACTAGTTCGATGCGACTATTCAAAGCGGTGTGCCAATTTAAAGTGCGCGCCTATGAAATATTTTAAATTTTTGATTTGGCGGGAAATTTAAATATGCCAATTTTTATTTAAGCTACTACAGGCATGCTTTTTTACGGCCTCCATCACATGACAGCTTAATAAGTTTGTGCTGACAAGCACTGCGTAATTAAACAGCGATTATTGGATGTCACGACACGTGCAAAACTTCCAAAATTCAAAGCTAATATATTTTACCATTACTTTTAATCTTACTCTTTAGCCTTATATTTGTAGAAAATTTTTGTAATTATATATTATACCTACTTACCCATGCATGTTTGCCCCTGCCCCTACCCCTAAAAGCGTTACGAAGAAAGTGCCTATTTTTTGATTGTTTGATTGTAATCTATTTGCAAAAAAAGAAACAAATTCTGAGCGCAATATGTACTCAAAGGCAAAGCTACAAAAATAATGGAAACAAAAACCATCTCTTATAATTATTATCTGTTGGTATCTAACATATACACCATTTCCGCGTATGTAACATACAAGCAATTAAAAATAAAAAGTTCCACATCCCTCGCTTTGTGCGTATACTGTGTCTGTCTACTTTATCCACAATTATTATTGCCTATCCCTGTAGTACAATACTCCCTATTTTTTGACAAAGTCTTCATTTTTTATGAGTATAGTGTTAGTGTTATGACAATCATAATTTAAAAGGTAGGGCGCATAATGCGCGGTAATAGAAAATATCAGCCGTCCTAATAATATTTTGGCTCGTAGTCGTAGACTCCGTTGCTATATACCGCCACGTACTTATTCGTTACGCCACACGGCCACGGCCACACAAATGCAAAAGTACCTACTACCACTACGACTACCAATCTCTCCATTTTACATTAAGCTCTCTGCCTCATTTGACAGTCCCATTTCGACATTTCCCCTTTAATTCCGTCTCCTTTTTTTTGTCTCCTTGTAAAAGTGAAATAAAAAGGAGAAGAGTATTATGAGTTAAGCCGTAGCCGTTGCTGTTGCCGTTCCATGCGTTGAGTGTTCCTCTCACAATTTCCATTACTCTGCGGGTCCCGTAGGTCTTAGGCCTTAGGTGGTACTGGTGGCTACTACGTCGGAGAAAAGTATTCTTCCTCCGATTAGAGTCCAACTCATTCCCAAAATGATCACCCGTTGAACAACGTGTAAAATACTTTTATTACTTCCCCAAGTCTTTTTACGTTATGACTTCCATTTGCCCTTTCCTCTCTCACTCACGAATGTCCTCACGATGACAATGAGACAGAAGGAAGACGCACAAAAAAAACTAAAACTGAAGGAGACGCTTCGAGATGAGACATAGACACATAGGGAAAAGAAAGCATCCATACATTTTACAAGTTTTACTTTTTTTTTGTGTAATATTATTTTCTCAAAGGAGAAACACTACAAGAGACACTTTTCGAATAAATGAGCCATTTTAGCTGTTGTCGTTTTGTTCTCGTTTCCCTCGCTTTCCTTTCCCTGTAAGAGATGCGCTGCTGATGGGCGATGACCATGGTCGATGGTAGTCATAGTCGTCGTCGTCGGTCGTGGCCATGGTAGCGACAGCAGTATACATACGGCGTTTATGTTTATACCATGTAAAATAATGACATGTACACAATAATATTGCTTTTCTTTATTCACTGCAGTCGGTATTTGTACTATGTGCTGATCGTGACTATGCTCTTGTTGCAGTATTAAATTTTTATAGCATGGGATGTATAGTGCTATACTATACTTTCGCCTATAGTGCTATCATAGACAAACAGAGCTCCATACTACTGCGTTGTAGCATGCAGTATTGCACAGGGTAGCGACGACCCAAACAGGCTGTGCAAAATAAATTTGTTCAGAGTGCTAGGAAACAAACATATTTAAGATGGCTACTACGGTTCAAGCTAACGGTTACGGTTATAAGGTTACTGACTGTATCCGGAATCCGGACCCGTAGAACATTATCCGGGTCAGTAAAATTTGTTGGGTAGAAAAACACTGTTATATATAGTTTGAAATTACTTTTCTTTTTCAAAAACAACTCAGTGACTTAAACTCCTATGTCCAGTCCCGGCGTAGAGTTCAGCATCTATATAGTAAACAACATATAATTATTGTGTTCTCAACAAAAGTGCGAAAATGCAAAAATTGGATTTTGAAGAAAAACAGTAACAAACTATATATCGCCTGTGAAGAACCAAAATGACCCATATCCAATTTAAGCTAGAATCAAAATGATTTATATGTCATAGAAACAAAATGAGAAACATGACGTCAGCGAAGAGGCAAATCTGACTATCTCCTTTTGGTGCTAAAAGCGAAACTGACTATTACCATTTTTTGCTAAAAGCGAAAATGACTATCTCCATTTTTCTCAAAATACTATAAAAAGGAGGCAAAAAAACTATATGTGCCAATGCAGCATGTTATAAAGCATACGTTTTTGTTAAGGGGTCGTCCATAAATGACGTCACAAAAATTATTGCTCTTTAAGAACCCACCTACTCTCATTATAACGGCTCAACTGTAAAAAGGCGTGTCATAAATACCAGACAAGACCCACACACGCTAAGTGTGACATTATTTATTGACAACCCATTATAAATGTTACAATCTTAAATTTTTTAGCCATTGATTTTATCATTAGCTATTGGTAATCTAAATCAAACCAACCTTTTACTGACTGAACTCAGCGTTAACGTTCAAATTTTCAGATTCTCGTTTTCCACTTAACAGGTGTTTAATGTTCCTGCTGGCGGTTTTCTAGTAACTAATGCTTTCTGTATTCATCATTTCTGTTTAGTTTTCAGTGGGAATTGCAATAATGGAATTTTACGTTTAGTTAAATATTGTAGTGATCGGAAAACAAATGTGATAGAATTTTAACATTTAGTATGTAGTTAAATTTCTGTCACGCGGAATATTTATTTCTTCATTCATTGTACCTGTAACTAATAATGGGACCAATCTAGCTTCTTTTTTTATCAAAGCAACTGTATAGTTAGTTAGATGTCAGTCAGATGACAAATAACTACAAACAACTAAATTACTACGCTGCTGGATCTAGGATTCAAAATTCTACCGATTCTTCCTTTTCCAAGCACAAGTAAGACTGTAAAGTCCTAATTTCAGTTATTGTTCGTTGTTATGTGATGCGGTATGATAATTAAATTTCACAACATTGCGATAGCCAGCTTTTATAAATGGAGTAGGTGTTTTCTGAGAAAGCAATAACTTTTGTGTGGAGAGTGTGGAGATGGTCATTTTCGCTTTTAGCAATAAATGGTAGTAGTCAGCTTCGCTTTTAGCACCAAAAGGAGATAGTCAGATTTGCCTCTTCGCTGACGCTATATGACTTGAGTAATTTTGTGTTCGAAAAACGTTGGTCGAAAAACGTTATGAATTGATTTTGAATATGAGAGATGGACACGTGCGAGGCTTGATTATCTTTATGGTTACTGTCTAAAAAGTAGTTAAAAAAGGTATTGTTCAGTCAACCGAGAATCGGTTCGGGCAAGTATATCGCAGTATAGCGAATCACTTTAAAATACTTAAAATACCACGAGATTCCTATTTCTACCTTGCCCGGACCAATTCTCTCTCGGTTGGCTGAGCAATAAGTACGTCGGAAAGATCTGTTCATGAGCCTATATACCTATATACGAGAAGTAAATTTTATCCTGGACCTTACTTTAGCTATAGCCTTTATACTTACTGTTGATAATGTGATTTATCTGATGGATCTCTTCTAAATTTCTTGTCCGGTTTCCCTCGCGGTTTTGCTCTTCTTTGAATTTAGGGTTGAATGTAATATTAGTGAAGGTGAAGACAAGCCATGCGAGTCCGAATCCGAATCCGTATCCGACTGAATGTGAGCTGATTCCCTTTGCCAAGTTAATTTAGAATTCTTCTATAGTTCAAAGATGAACATCAAGAGAGACTTGCTCAAATCCCAACCTTTCTCATTCCTTTAACTCCAGACATGAAAGATTAAAGAGTAACGAGAGTTCAGGAAGGGCACCTGCTACGGGCACATATCGTCTGTGAAGAACCAAAATCACCCATATCCAATTTAAGCTAGAATCAAAATGAGCTATGTCTAAATAACAAAATGAGAAACATGCGTAAAATGTTAAGTAGGAGTTTTTGAAAAACGTAAAATGTTCTATTCACATGTTTTTGAAAAGTGTAAAATGTTCTATTTACATGTTTTCGAACAGGCGTAAAATTTTCTATTTACATGTTTTCGAAAAGGTGCAAAATGTTCTAATTCAATGTTTTCGAAAAGGTGCAAAATGTTCTAATTCCGTTAATTTGAAAAGTGTAAAATGTATTTAAATTTTCTCAAGACATATCTTTGTAGATAGTTGATATTGTTTTTAGCTAAAAATGGATGTGGGTCATTTTGGTTTTTTACAGACGATATACCGTATATCCTACTGTAATACGCACGGGTATGTAATACTATACGTGGGTCTGATCGTGAGAGGTCTCTCTGCGAATAGTACGGGGTCTATTTAACACACTAGTATACGGCAGTAAGCGGGTGCGTTATAGGAAGCGGGTCTGAGAAGCCCTTTGAATAGTACTCGGGGCTTACTATTACAGGATATACGGTACGATTGCGGTCAGTCTGCCTACGCGCTACATTTATTCTGATCGTAAGTTCAAGTTTAAAATCTCCTTTGCAGTTCCTGTGTTAGAAAGCTATAATGAATTTTTAATTCAAAAACCATACTATTCTATAGCATATAGGCTATGGCTCAGATTAGATTTAAATTCTGAGGCAGGGCTTTCAAGGGAATAAACTGCAAAGTTAATGTCTTACACACTGCAGTGAATTGAAACAGAATTGAAAATATTAGATTAAAAACATTTCAAATTGGATTTACTGTTTTTGTGGTGTCCAATAAATTTCGGAGAAGAGTTAAAAGTTGTGCACGAATCTGCTTTCCATTTATCAAAACGTGTTATTTATAGGCAGCTATAGTTACTATACCTAAGCCATAATAAGCAACCCACATCCTCTGCGAATAACCAAAATGACCTATATCTATTTGTAGCTAAAAAATATCCACTATCTACAAAAATATTCAAATATATCTTGAAAGCATTTAAATAGACCATTTTGCACTATTCAAAAGCATGGAATTAAAACATTTTGCACTTTTGAAAAACATGAAATTAGAACATTTTGCACTTTTCAAAAACATGGAATTAGACCATTTTGCACCTTTTCAAAAACATGGAATTAGGAAATTTTGCACCTTTTCAAAAACATGTACATAGCACATTTTGCACTTTTCAGACACATTTAAATAGAATTTAACACATTTCAAAAATATGAAATTAGAACATTTTACGTTTTTCAAAAATATATAAATAGAAAATTTTACACTTTTCAAAAATATGAAATTAGAACATTTTACGTTTTTCAAAAATATGTAAATACAACGTTTTACACTTTTCAAAACCTCCTAATTAACATTTTTTAATCTAATTAACACATGTTTCTAATTTTGTTTTATCATATAGCTGACTTGGATTGTAGCTTAAATTGGATGTGGGTCATTTTGGTTCTTCACAGACTATGTATATATGTTATCGGTGCATCAAATTTTCTGTACGGTTAAAATAAAGGCGAATGCATAAATAGGTTCGTACAAATATCAGTACAAGGCTAGAACCATTAGCAAAAAAATGAACTAACGATATGACATGCACAATTATCATATCACTTCACTTACCACTTCATAAATAAATATAAAAAATAATTAAATACAAAAATTGTTAAAGCAAGCAAAAAAATACAATACAAAATGATTCGAGGGGAAAAAGGAGAGACATCACGTTGCATACATCGATACGTATATATGGATATACAAATGGTTTATTACATTACTAGGAAATATTCACCACGTATGAAAGCAATTCTGTGTTTCGTCCCGCAGGCCGACTCCGACCCAGTTACTTACATGACAGCTCATTTTCTCTGTCTCTATAATTCTCACACGCTGTATTTTTTTAGTCCTGCTCCATATTATGGCAAGTGTCAAAAATCTGTGCTAAGGCGAACATGTATATAGTTTCTCCGAATCTGCGAGCCCTTCTTGTTTAAGCATTCAGAATACAGAGAGAGAGAAAGAAAAAAAACATGTGGATGATATGGTAAAAACAAAATTTCCATCCGAGTGCACACCATTCGAACTGTATAATCAACTTGTTTCCGTTCCCAGAATTTATGGCTGTTGACTCTTTGCCGATCGAGATTAGAACGTAGTACTATAGGTAGATGAAATTCTCGTTACCGGTACCGGGACCGGGACCGGGTCCGGGACCGCATTATAAAATTGGTTTGACTGGAATTGGATCTGGTCATCTGAATCTGGTTTCTAAACTGGACTGGATACTAGCCTATGGTGTTTCTATTCTACAGACTACACATAACAGATGGTCCTTTGTGTTCAGTGTATTCATTGTACTTTTTTTGATTCAGCTTTCAAGTTACATGGATTTGGGTAACATACGAGATTGACAGCGACAGCGACAGAGTGCCAGTCGAATTTAGAAATTTGTTTTCATTTTCAATAACCATTATTTGATTATTTTGGATGACGTAGTTTGCACCGATTTACCTGTACCCGTTACCCGCACAAGGCTTCACCTGCTAACACAGCACACAGCATTATGTGTATTGATTGATTATTCTTATTCATTGCATTTTGTCTTGGCTATAGTAGACGCTGTATTTTGTGTTTTGTCATTACAAAATGAACATTATGAATGGTCCTATATTTGTATGCAAACAAGAATTACATCATAATGAATGCCTGTTTTTTGTAACTTGAGTGTATACCAAGGACAATGTTAACCCCCCTTGCTAAAAATAGGCCTTAATTTCTACAAGAACGAAATTTTGTCTGTAAATGTGAAGGACCATTTAATACAGCAATGGTGCTCTAAGTTTAAAAGTATAAGCCCTTAATTAATTTTCACTCCGCAAGTCGCAATTAAACATTTTTATTTCAAATATAATACAAGAGGATGAGGAATGGAGAGCGAAGTTTGGAGGATATTTAATTTGACTTGACTCAAATGTCTGTTTTTTTAAATGGTCCGGTGTACGAAATATTTTTTTTGAAAGGATCATTAATGGTCCAAGTATATAGGTATGAGGTTTTGGAATGTTGAGACCTGCCGTGCTCTCACAGCATTGAGGTATCTGCACATATAGATAGGTGCAACAATTAATTACTCCGACAGCTACTTAACCCAGTTTTGTTTCATTACATTCTAAAGAAATGCCAACAAAAAGTTAAGTTATGGCCTTTTCCAAACAATGTGTCTCAAATTTCGTTTGTTAAGTTTGTTTGAGTTCCTGTTAAAAATTTACGTCGCAAAAAAGCAAAGCTTACCGTTCAAGTCTCTACAAATATACATAGATATAGATACTTCCTATAAGTAGAGCACCTCTCTACAAACCCTAATCCAAGAATCCAAGATAAAAGTTATGACCTTATGATGCGACACGGAGCCCTGAAGAATGTAGAATCAGTCACAACCAAGACTTTCCTCACCCATTACATATTATATTATTAGGTATAGATACTCCCTGCTCTGTTATTCGTTCGGGCCAAGAACGAGACGAGACGGATCTGTGCCACGCTACGAGTTGCACATCATTACTACCTAATACTTGAGTAAAACTTCCTTATACATAGGTTACATATCCACACAGCACAGTAAAATAGAACGTGACTTTTGGAAGGAGACGGAGAAAAAAAATCACCGGGTGATTCATAATAATCATGCATAAAAGTAGGGCAGGACGGGAGCGTCAATGAAAAGTAGGGATCGCGTAGTATTATGTACGTAACAGTAAGCGGCAAACCATGACAAACAAGTCCTGCTGAACAGTAAATGGAAATTAAAATTGACGACCAAATACGGCAGGGCATAGGATGGTCACGTTCCAGAATTAATTGACTACAATATACTGTGTATGTTTCAGGTGATCGTATCGTATCGCCGTCCCATTTCTCTTTTCCAAATTTCCAATTTTCCAGACCAGTCCATCTTTTCGCCTTGTCAAACTTTCGACTTGGACGACGTTAGAAGGAAGCAACATCAATATTTTTGAAGGCAGGATGCCTGGATTTTCAATTACAAAATGGAAGTAACTAATCATTTGAGTAAACTTAATTGATCTTCAAAAATTTTATAAACGAGTCCGCCAATGCAATGGCCTGCTGAGACACATCAAATAAGAAATGCGCTCTAAATAAGTTTCACAATCAGGAGTACACGTACTCGAATTTCAGGAGAATAGTTGAGTTGAACTTAAAATCCAAATCGAAAATACTTTGCTTCACTTTGCTGATTAGCTTTGCTCCTGAAAGAAATCGTATCGTTTAATCCACTCACGTGCTCATGCTGAGCCATATCTATGAAGTTGTCACGTCTTTCAAGAAGCTTCGGACAAAATGAGTAAAAGTTGGTAACCTTCTTTAGAGTTTCTGATATGTACCTAGGTACATACATTGGTGGTAGGCATCATGTCCTTTGAGTTGCTCGTGTCAGTCAATCCAATCTAAATGTAAGCGACGTAGTTTTAATAATATTATTATAATAAGTTCTGTCTGCGTTGTAACCCTGTACTTTATGATTATGATATAAGGGCTCGAATCCCAACGCCAACAACGGTACAAGGACAACAACAACAGCATTAATTTAGTTGTTTTGATGGTTTGTACTGAGACTGAGGCGTGTGTATGACTTGCCCAATACACGTGGTAGATATTAACGAAGGAAAAAAAAATACATGATTATTTTAACATCTTTGGACTGTAATAACGACTCAACGTGGGCCCACTGCACTACTAGGCCTGAAGAGCTGGAAAAATTAGTGTCCTAAAGAAACCACTTACACTCAACCAATTCCTCGATAGTATAGTGGTGAGTATCCCCGCCTGTCACGCGGGAGACCGGGGTTCGATTCCCCGTCGGGGAGGATTTATTTTGCAAGTATTTATTGTTTTTTTTTCTTTTTCTTCGTGATGTCTTTCGTGCATCTAGAACAAGCTTTATGAATGGGTAACTATAATTTACTACACTTTAAAATTCTTTATTTATTTATTATTGCGACTACTAATCGTATCTACGCCTACATTTTGCTCTTCAAGAGTTTAGTGCTGCGAAAGTCGAACCACCTGCGACTTGATAATCCATTTTTGCTATGCAACTATTTAATATACAATGTATTGCTGAAGAAATGAAAGAAGTTGACCTGAAATACAATTTTTGTAACTAATTTTGTATCCTATAATAAAAATTTGGACATACCAATGCCTACACATATTACTCACGAAAATTGTACCGTGACGCTGATGACCTACTTCAAGATGATCAACAATACATACTTGTAATTATAAAATTCCTGCCTTTTCCCACACAAAAAATTGTATGCATGATAAATTAAAAATTTTAATTCCCCTGTTTTATCTAAAATATGTATCCGTGGAAAAAATTGTGTACTACTAATTTCGTATTTCAGACTATCAACTATGCAGTCCGTACAAACAGAATATTAATGAAGGGAACAAAAATAGAATGTGAAGAATTAAACATGCGGGTTATTTCTAAAACTATATCTAAAGTAAGACTACTATTCTCTGCCTTCGCGTCAGCTCACGCCCAAATTCTTTAAAAATTCCCGATTTCGATCGGAGGCTCACAAACTCACAACTCACAATCAGTCTTCCCTAATATACTGGAGTTTTAGTTAACATTCTTATCTTTTGACCAGCATGAGCAATGAGCATCATACACCATGACGAGACATGAGGCTATGCGATAAAGTTAAATAAGTTCATTGAGCTTGCAGACAGAACTGGTAAGAAGTACTAATTTTTTTTCCTTTTCGGTTTTACGATTCTCCCGTTTTTTGGTCATTTGTACTTATCAAAATAGAGACGGAGGGAAGAGCGGATTTGACAGCGTAGATCCCTTATCCCTTCTTTTTTAACACTTTATGCTCATAGATATGTATGTAGCATATTTTCTTCGTATTAATACGAGCTTTTAGATATGTACGCTTTTTGAATAGTAACTATTGTAAATTATGCCTCTGTGTACATATAATATTCACTGTTCGAGGAATTTCCATTTGTTTCTGCGATGTATATTTTCTTGCAAGTTCCATTTTGGGTTCAAATTTCGAGTTCAGCTTCAATTCTATCATTTTGAAAGAAGAATTTGAATTCGAATTCGGCAATAAATTCAAAAAGTATGTCTCTATGTGTGTGACTACATTGAGGCGGAGTAGTAAAAGAGTGTGAAAATACAAAATACTGAAATAGTAGTGAAAGAGTGAAATGTTGGGATGTGTCTTCTTCATGTTCGGGCTGTCGCTGTGTTCAAGTCTCTGCTGCATCTGAAAATGTCAGTTGTGAACAATTTCCCTCTCCTCTCCCCAACATCTGCATAGTAAGACGTGTACCTAAATGGGAAGAGTGTCAGATACATCATTTGAAATTGTGGCCAAAAAAAAGAAAGGAGAAAACTAAACAAGAGTAAAAGATGTGTGGAATACTAGGAACTCTGGGAAGACGTGGGAGACAATGACACAGACCCGACGAACATGAGAGAACATTGAACAGTTCAGGCCGATGCGATGTAAAATATAAAATTCACAATTCAACGAAACCAATAAATCTTCTTGGTTTTACTTACCACCAAAAAAGAAGAAGACGAAGAAGTAGAAGAAAAAAAAAGAAATACTTTTCTCAGAAAACGAAGAAGAAACTTTGGACTTGGACATGTATATATAGTTGAACTGCATACTTTGTTATAAATAAATTGCATATTCTATTCTATATACAGTCCTCCTTGTCGTTCCCGTTGAGGGTATGAAATATATTATCCACACATTTTCCAGTTTACGAATCTCTCAAAAATTGAAAGTAAAAAGAGACATTTACATTTTTTGTAGTTTTGAAAGATGCAAAATATGTCTTGTACACGCGCTGCAAGATATAGTGTCTGAGAGTATATAGCGCTTTTAGTTTAAAGCATTGTGTTTTCAATTGCATTTTCAACTGACTCGTTTAGAATATCTGCGTGTAACATAGATGCATAGAATATTTCTGAAAATTTTAAAAATTACATAAATGAAGTTATTTCATATTTTTAAAAACGTTCATTGAGAGTGTGCACAGTGTTTTTGGGAGGTTGAATAAAAACCTTCTTTCTTCTTATGGAACGAGTTAAAAGCCTTATATTTTCTATTTTTTAAGTGTGCAATTACTACATTTTACAATGTCTAAAAAATGCCAATTTTGTATCTCACAATGTTTTTTGAAACGCGTAAATAGAACTTTCTGTACCTTCACAAAAAACTATTCTGGTTTTTTTAGGTTTTTAAAAAGGTCTAAAAACAACTTTTGAAGGTACTAGCAGAAAATACACCACAATATTTACTACTGGTAATTCTAAACGTCTAAAGTTGCAATAAACTAGAAACAATTTAAAAACGTTTAAAATACAAATGTTACATCTCACAAAAATTAGTAATTTGTTTTTATACTTTATACAATTGTACTTTCTTTTAATTTTTCTAACACCGTATACTTTACATATATTATTGAAACGTTGTTGGTATTAAATTGCAGTGTTAAAATAAAGGAGTATCCAAGAAAAAATACCGATAGAATTCTTTGCACCATTGCACTGTAAAAATTCCAATGCGTGTCGAAAAAAAGGAGATTGCTACAGGCACCAGTTAAAAGCCCGCAGCGCCCGTATACTCAGAAATATTCAAAGGATGAAGAGAAGACAAGAAAAAACAGACGAAAAAAAACCATAACAATCCATTTTCCATTCACAACAAAAACGACAACTGCACTGACTGGTCTTAAAGATCAGCAACTCAATTCACAGACGTGCTGTAAAATGCAATATTCAAAATATCTGTATGTCCTCTATATACGTAGGTAGGTAAGTACTCACTGCCTTCCAGCTATTGTCTCTTCTACGTACGTCTCTCGGTCTCTTTCTTTGCTCTCAAAAACCCCAAAACTGCACGCGGCATTGAGAACTCACTTTTCCCTCCCTCTGCCCTGTCGCTCTGTACGCTTTCCTTTAGGAATCGGAATCCCATATATTTATCTGTGAGTCTCTCACATAACCATTTAGGCTGTTCACAAGAATTCCAAAATTCACATATTTTACAGTTTCCTCCTTCACTTCACCCGCTCATGACTCCATCCAATCCCAAAGGCGTCAAGCTTCTTTTAACTCAAACATGTTTTTTTTTCTCTTATTTCTTTCTTTTCTGTATCTCTCTCTCGTTCCAATCCATTATGAATGCAATTTTCGAATTTCCTTCTTTTACTTTGATCTCCAACTCTTGAAGCCCATGTCCTTTTTATACAGATACAGAAATGATTTTGGACTTGTTTTGTATCTATGTCTATGCCTGATGGTTCCTACTGTACTCCTACGAGTGCTTTTTTTCTTTGTAGTTATTCCAATTCCAAGTAGGTAGGAGGACCAGGACGCACCTGAGTATGTATGTATTATGCATTCGTTTGTTGTTACTTTATAGAGCTTTAAAGTGCAAAATACTGGTACTGGTATGCAAATTCTTGTTAAAGAAATATTGTGCCTAAAGTCAAAACAATTTTTTTAAAGATTTGTTTTTGTAAGTATGAGATACATTAAATTAGAGTGCGTACAATAGAATGACTGGTGGCGGGACGGGATATTTGGACTGATTCTGAAGCGAAAATACAATATTTACGTTTTTTAGTTTGAAAATGTGTGTAACTCCTTTTTGATATTGTGAAAAATTTTATAAACATAATTTTTTTAAGGTGCCAAAATTCATTTTGTACAGCTTTTTGAAACCTTTGCAGACATAAATAATTTGCCTATCTATTTTGAAATGTAAATTAAGCAATTTTAAGCTTTTAAAAAGTGTGAAATCCGTTATTTACGGCTTTTCAAAAATACCAAGCACTTTTGTATTTGTCCTTTTTGAAATTAAAAAATGAATTAAGTGTAGCATTTTTTAAGTCAGAGACAAAACCCCTATTTCCACCGTTTTAAAAAAAAGACAAAACACTCAATTTGTGGATTTAAAAAAAAACATGAAATATCATAGAGTGCATCTTCAGAATCTTATTCGTAGATAGTGACTTTTAATTTTGAAAAAAGAAAATAAAATTGTTCTTGTACTTCATTCTTGAGCCACGTCACGTGTGTGTACTCATTTTGATTTTCCATATTTATAATATCCTTTAGAAAAAAAACAACACAAACTCTGTCTATATTTTTGGAGGATTTGAGTTGGGTCTTACATGGTTCAGATTCAGAGTCAGAGTGCGGGTGCGGGTGGTGCGAGTGGTGAATAAAGTGGCGGGAGAGGCTTGTTAAGTGCGTTTGTTCGTGGTGCGTGACCTCCTTTTAATAAAACACCGTTACTATCTTTTAAGTAATACATTTGTGGACTTGTGTTTGAAATACTGTGAATTTTAAAGACCTCAGGATGAAATTTCATGTTATAACCCTTTTCAAACACATCTTTCATAATACTTATGAGTACTTTGTCTCCAACATTAAGCTTTGAACGAGATAGCGTTTTAGAATCGTTTCTATAAAGTTTTAACCATACATTCATTGCATTTTCTTCAGTAACGTCTGCCGGACACATACCGATACTTGAATGCTTTTCATGATTATAGTTTGACACTAGCTGCTGTAACACATGGATAAATCGATATGGTCTCTTTCTGTTCTGATGGTGTAATAAATATCTGCTAATTTTGTCTAAAATAGTTCTGTTGAAACGTTCAACTACACACGCTTTTAACTCGGATTCTACATGAAATATTTTAATGCTTTTAGTTTCACAGTACGTTTTAAAAACACCTTTAAATTCATTTCCTTTATCAGCTTGTATTAACCGTGGATATCTATTTGATTTTTTCAAAATTTTCTGAAATGCTTGAAGTACTACATTTGCATTTTTTGACTTTACTCCTTCAACCCATGCATATTTACTTAAGACGTCAATAACTGTTAATAAGAAACGAACGTTATTATTTTGTTTAGCATGCTTGGAAATGTCAATTAAATCGATTACAAACTGATCGTCTTTTCCATAAACCATAACTTTACGACGTAAGAATTTATGAGGGGCTGGACGGTTTTGTGCAAATGCTGGAATAGTTTTTAATGCTCTAAGTATATCCTTTTTCCTATACTTTTTTCCTCCAGCTCGAGCAAATGCGTCTAGTCCAGAAAAACTTCCCTTTATCCTAGGATTTAAATACAGACGTTTTATTTTTGCATCCATTCTGATTTGGAGAGACGGTATGACTAGTGATATAAATGTGTTTACATCTGTAAATATACTACCATTTGAAATTTTGCTTTAAGCGTGAAAGGAATCATAATGAAGAACCTCGTCAATAATCGAAACTTTTTTAGAAAGTGTAAGAGTAGCAAAGCGTGTAAGCATGCTGTTATGAGTGCGACAAATGGTGAGGTAAGAGCAGTTTGTGAATTTGTTAAAAATTTACTTAAAAAGAATGTAACGCTCTCACCTCGGACAGTAGGCAAGTTGAAACCATTTGCAAAAAAACTTCGTACACTATCGCTTAAGAAAGTTTCATTAAAGAAAAAAAGAAAACTTTTGCAAAACGGTGGCGCATTACTACCTTTAATCGCTTCAATTGCTCTACCGCTTATCACCAGTTTCCTACAAAATGGCTAGACGAATGAAACTGATAAGTGAAGCCTTGTATAACTCACTTATGAATCAAAATGAGGATCAGGGAAAAGATTTGTCAATGCAAAAGCAAGATGTACTCACATCACATAAAATCCCAGATGAACTTAAACAGATACTGTATGAGTATTACAACAAACAACTTCAATTTAAGAAACAGCACGATGAAAGTAAACCATTACTTGTTAAAAACGTTGGAGATCCATTTCCAGTACCTGTTAACCCAATACCAGCCGCACAATCACAATCGTCTGTACAGTCATTAATAACACCTATCGTACCGCAACAACAAGTGTTGTCACAGTCTACACCTTTAGCTCGACCTAATTCTTCTCAACAGCAACATTTATCTCCAGATATTGTCGACTATGGTAGTTCTATGCGGAATCTCTTTACCCCACCTGCAAATATGGATGGATTGTCTACACCACAAAATGTATTATCAAGTTTGAAATCAAATTTTCCACCAACGCCTATAAACAAAACATTACAAATCAAATGGTGGCTTGGTACAGAAGGGATAAGATGCGGGAGGAACAACGAAATAGTTATTGGAGATGAAACCATTCCAGAATCTGATTTCTCTAATCTAGTTACAAGTTTGCACGATATACGACATCTGAAAGCAGCTATAGGGACAGACATGCCGGGGGTTCGAGAAGTAATGGATATTTTGAAAGCAGGAACAAAAGTTCCTTTACCGGCAATGTTGTCTAGAAATATTCGACAAACATTAAATCAATCTCCACCAACTAAACGATCGCTTAGACAAGGTGGACGTGGAATAAAAAAGCACAAAATAAATAAATACATGATGGTAAACTTAAAAAATTGGAAATCAATGTAATTTATTAAACTGTTTACATATTTGTTGATTTGACAGATTACAACGGGCATGTTTTAATAAATATTCTTTTGAAATTATAAAAGATTTTACTTTTTTATCATTATCATCATATTTTTTGTTAGAAAATGTATAATAAATAGTCTCCGGGCGACATCCCTGCATTCTTTTGTATAAAAAATACAAAGCATAATGTCCACATACATCTGAATTTTTACTTTGAAGTTGTACAGCATTTTCCAAAATACAATGTCTAGATTTATTTACAAATGTTTCAAAGTCCTTTGACCAATATTTTATTCCTAATCCATAAGAATCATAAAACTCTATATAATCTCTAGGGCTTTTAATAAAAATACTCGTCCAGTGATGGCCGTTTTTGTAACTTGGGTCTGTATTTACAACTAGGCAGACAGGATATTTAACAATACGATATGTTAACAGCTTATCACTTGCTAAAACATCAAACTGTGCCTTAGACCCATTTGCACAAATTAGTCTAAGATGATTCTTAACTTCAGATGTATTCATTATTGAGTGTAGTCCGCCCAAAAAACGTTCTTATTTTTATCAATATGTAAAATTGATTGTGTTTCCGTATAGCAATACACAGTAACTGGAGATGTCAGCGCATCTCTAAACTTGAGTTCAATCTTTATATTACCATGCCGTGGCGGTGTAAGTGCGTCTGTACTAGACAATAAATCATATGCAAAGAAAGTGCGACCAGCAATATAGTCTGCCTCAGTAAGGTCAATCCCGCAGTCTTGATTACTTATTCCCAGGGCGGTATGCAGGTTAAATATTGCTTCTTTTACACGAAGGCTTGTAGCCTGAAAGTCGACATTAAGTGCGTTTGTTTCATTTTCATCACCACGGACAGAAACGCTTATATAACTCAATCCATGGTTCGTAAAATTAAATGGATTTGTTTGATAAGTTCCAATTGTATTTGCTGTAGTTGCAATACCAATAACAAGACGGGTAGGTAGTTGTCCAGTAATTAAATTCTCATTGATGTTTGTTAAAGTTCCATTAGGTAGTGAATAACTTTTAACATCTACCTTGTTCATATAGTAGTTTGCCACATGATTGCTTTCCCATAGCTTTAAATGTCTCAACGCAATTGATGGTAAAATCTTATGTCGAATTACAATTAATTTTGCTTCAAGAATCTGTAGGCGATATGCTTCTGGCGATCCTGGTGAGGCAGGATTTGGAGCGTGTAAACAAAAATTATCAGGGGATCGAGTAAATTCAACTGTTAAGTCACAACCTGGAGGAAGGTAGTCACCCTGAGCAAAAATATCTGTATGCGGTCTTCCTATGACTTCAAACTCTCTACTACCTTTCGTCATGTCAAATCGCTTTTTATAAGAATCAGTTGTACCATCTGTAATTACTACACTTGCTGGGTTTGTTTCTTTATAATAACCTGCCAAGCTTGATTGTGTTTTATTATATTCTTTTGAAAATAAAAGTTCACGTTCAATTATACTACGAATAGCATAATTATCATTCACTGATGTAATCGGAGTATTGTTAATCATTACTCGACATCTTTGAAACATTGAATGTAAAATGTTGTTAACTGGGGCCACAGCTACAGTAGCGGCAACGTTTACTCCTGCAGCAGTAACTATTTTAGCCCGTACGTAGAGTCTTGTTTTATCTAGATTAATGTAGTGAAGCTCACTCGCTTTTAAATAAAACGTTAAAGGTGTAGAAGCATCAGCTAAAGGATTTGCTGGAAACAATTCTACTTTCTGTGTACTTAAGACAGAAATATCATATGGTTCTGCCTTAAATATAGCTAACTCACTTCTTTGACAATGTTCAGCCATGTTTAATCAAACAAACCTTTAAATTTCTTTCTACGTGTAACTTGTTTACGTTTCTTAGATTTCGATTTTTTCTTTTTAATTCCTCTACCTTTCTTTTGTTTCCTTGTTTTGCTAGCACGTTTTACACGTTTACGTTTCCTCGAAGCGCCAGAACCCGACTGGTTAGTAAAATTCCTACCAATTGCTTTTATGCCTTCCAAACTTCGAGCTTTGAGTGTTTCTGAAACAGGTCTACCCCCATCTAATATATCAATTGCTATATTTTTCATTGTGGATTTTGCAGCTGGAAGAACGTACTCTTTTGCGAGAGGTATCAATCGTCGGAATAGAGAGCCAAAAAAACTACCCAATCCCCTACCTTTTTGACGGTATTGACTACCTCTGTAAACCATAAGAGGTTCACCTTTTCCGTACATATTCATTTTAGGACAGGACGAAAATGTAATGTTGCTTTGAACGTTCCAGTTTCAAATGAAACTTGCTCACCATCTTCAGTTGTTATATACATGTGAATATCACTAAAGTTTGATTTTTGAACTGGTAAATACGTTGGATTTAGGAATTCGTGTTCGTGAACATTAATGGTATTATAAACAAAAGGCATACTCCTTAATAATGGAGCAAAAACATTTCCAACGTACTGATTTGTTACTATGTCAGAGTATACAAAAATTAAACTTTTTCCTATTCTGGTGTACGGACGTGAATTTGCACGTTTTATTACACTAACAAATATATCGTTATATTTACTAGGATTCAACGTTAGACGAGTAATATCAATTCCCATGTACGCTCGTATTTTTGTACTTAATACTATCTCATTCAGATCTAGACCTGGTGGAAACGTCAAAAACATTACACCATTACTGATTTGCCACTTAGCTCCAAACTGTTTACATACATCGGTTATAAGTTTAGTGTAACTTGTGTAGTCTTCTTTTGTATATATTTTTTGTCCTTTGAATTCCATCATTTGTTCACCCTTAAACATGTAAGTTTTAGCGTTGATCGCACGGACTGAGCATGGTTTTCCAACAACCATTGCAAACCCTGCATAATTAACTAACGGATCGTTTAAAGTCATTGATTTAACATTCTGAAGGTATTCATTATTACGCTCTATTTGTAATACTCTGTTTGAATCTATTCTACAATGAGAAATGAATTCAAGTCCGCTACATATAAAATTTAAAAAATCGTAAATAGGTACTTGAGCTGTATATGTATGTAACTCGTTATCATTTAATACCATACTAAACATAGGGTCATTTTTACTCGCCATAAGAGGAGTGGGTAAAATTAATTCCCCATGAACAACTGTCGAATTGGTTTCTATTTTTTGAAATGTTTTTGATATTTCAGTAAATCCTTCATGAATTCCAAGAAGCTGTTTAATTTTATCGGTAAAACTTATCTCGTAATTGTGATGATTTTCAATTTTATTAGTTTCACACATAACGTAACCATCATCACTAAGATAATATTTACTAGATGTTAACGACGAAAGGTGCTCGACAAAATCTTTCAATGTTGTAAAGTCGTAAGGTGCTGTTATGTCACTTTTAATATTATCAGTATTAAAGAATCCACCGCGTTTATTGATTCCAACTGGTAAATTTTCTGAGTCAGATAATAATCGAGTACCAGGTACTTTGTATTGGTTCTTGTTTAAATTAATACATGCAGTAGCTATTATTTCACCTTTTTTTACAAATATGTTTGTCCCAATGTAAGAACATGTTGTTAGAGCTACTTCGTACTGTGTATCTAAGTCAATACGTGATGCTAAATTATTTCTAAAGTTTGAAATGGTATTTTCTGGATAGTATGAAAGTGAGGCATCACTTAACAATGAGACGTTAAACGCGGCCATGGTTAAAACTATACTGATCCGTTTATTAAAAATTACAATGTTTTATTTACAAATTATACACATCTTTTTACAATATATTGCTTAAAATGATTTAACTATGTATTCCATGAATTCTCTACACAATGGACAACGAGTAAATCTTGGGATACACTCCTTGCAAAACCGATGACCACATGTCACATTAACATACTCAGCATAATTCGCACTGTCGTCAGTTGGAGGGCAAATACTACATAATGTTTTAGACCGTAAGGTTTCGAGCTCATTTCTCATTTCAGTTGGAGTCATTTCGTCAGTGTCTTTGTATGGTACTTTTGAAGATTTATATAAGTTTAGTTTATGAAGAGTACAATTGGGGTAATAGTATCCATGTTCTTCAATAGGATTTGAGAGCGGTTTCCAGTTATCAAAGCCTTGTGAACAGTGGTAACACCTAGCCAGTCCTGACTCTTCACAATAAAATCCTGCGTTAACCATAGTTGATATACTTGGTGCATGGTCCTCATCCCACTTGCGTGTAAGAAACGATTTCTTCCGTTCCTCAGGACATCCGTAAATTGCATTATCTGGACCGTAAAATGCTGGCATCATAATTTTACTTTTAGCAAGCACTGAAAGGTGGTACACCTTTGGTTTGAAGTGAAATGTTAAACGCGGAAAGGCACGATGTTTCCATTGGTCAAGGTTTGTTGAGGGTAGTTTCACATTGTTTGTCGGTTTAAAATTGATAAAGTCACATCTCCCTCGCGCTCCTTTTAAATGTTCCAACCAAGGCTCTTCATCTTCTTGCCATTCATAAAGAGCCAAACCACAGCAAAAACAACCAACCTGTTTCAATAAAACACAAGTAATACTCTGTTAAATTCCAAATTTAAAACAACACAGTCAAAGTTAAAAAATTACTTACATAATCACGAATGCCAATATGAAACAGTCCAGCTGCTGCCATTTGTTCTGGTGTTGGGTTGTTTAGTGCCCATCTCCCTGGAAAACTTTTAAGTCGTTTTTCTTCTTCAAACATGTTCTTCATACCGAGTTGTACCTTACCAACTACAATTATTTCCACCATTTCCTCTGTCGCCATTTTTCTTGATGAGCTTAAGCTCGAGAATCTTAGCGTGAGCTTACGAAAGGTGGAAGGGTATAAAAATTTATAACACTGTTTTAACCTGTCAAGACCAAAATCTTGAATACAGAATACTTGAAATCCGTTAGCGTTAGTAAAAGACGTTGGCATCTTCTCAGATGTACTGTTTGGTATTATGTTGATTGAATTCAACTCAAAGTTGAACTGACTTCATAATTTTCAAGAACTGCTCTTATACTCTTACCATTTTCTATTTTTAGACTGTTGTATTTTATGTTTATCATGTGATGTAAATTATAACTATTATTATATTATCATATTACATGGGTTATTTATTTAGTTATATGAAGTTGAAATTGTAAATTTGTTTTAGTACTCAGTTAGAAGTTCAAGAGTGTGTATGTAAATCTTGAAAGCTGTGTTGGGAAGTGTGTGTGTAAATTCATAATCATTTCGTGTAGTATCGTAAGTAACCACTTTTAAAATTTACAAATGGATCGGTATAGCTCATTTATATATACTGTAGGGGGGGGGTGTATGTGTGTAGAGGGAGGGGAGTGTATAATCTGTTGTGTACGAGGGGGGGGGTGTTTAATCTGGTGTGTATGAGGGAATTGGTATACACATTACAATTATCACGGGGCTTCCGAGGTTTAGTTTTCCATTTCCCTTGTCAGGGTTTCCCAGGTTCAGTTTTTCATTTCCCTGTCAAGGTTTCCTAGGTTTAGTTTTTCATTTTCCTTGTGATCGCAGTAACTCTGTATACAGCCTTATACTGTTTGTTGTTTACTTCTTTTACCTCTCACTTTTATTTTTCATCAGCAGGCTATTTGAATTCATTGACGTTTCGTATACTAGCCTTGATTTTATTTACCTAAATATCTTTTACAGTTCCATTTCCAGTTCCATTTCCAGTTCCATTTCCAGTTCCATTTCCAGTTCCATTTACTCTTCCTTTACCATAGTCTATTAAAATTCTCTATCGTCTCGTGTAATGCTATACTAGAATTTCACACAGGTTGGGTATACCCTATTTATATATACAGTATTTTTGTAAGTTCACAGTCTTTCCATTCACCCTTCCTTTACTATAGTGTATTTAAATTCTCTATCGTCTCGTTTACTACCGTACTAGAATTTTACACAGGTTGGGTATACCCCATTTATATATACAGTATTTTTGTAAGTTCACAGTCTCTTATGTAACCGATCAATTACATTGGATATCCGTTCGATACTGTTTTAAGATCTACAAACGGGAAGACATCTATAGACATACTACTGGGTTTGATGTGTACATATTTGTACGTGAAGCTTTATATGTTTAGATAGTACTCTATACTATATAGTCAGCCACACACACACACATTCATTTTTGTTTTAACTACTTAGCACACAGAGGCTATAACATCCTCACAATTTATCTCATGGTTGACGTTGACACTCTCAAAACCACTTTCATATGCTTTCTTATGTAACAAAATTATACTTGCTTTTCTCTCTGGCTTTTTTCATTTTGGCCTCGTAAACTATCGTCAGTCACATAAGATGTTGGACACAGCAGAGTTTGGAAGTGGAAGGTGTGACGTGTCCATATTATAGATCCATAGATATACTATGGCGTCTGTGAAGAACCAAAATGACCCATATCCAATTTAAGCTACAATCAAATTGAGCCTTGTCATAAAAAAATGAGACACATGCGTAAAATATTAATCATGAGTTTTTAAAAAGTGCAAATTGCTGTATTTTCACGTTTTTGAAAAGTGTAAAATGTTCTATTTTCATGTTTTTGAAAAGTGTAAAATGTTCAATTTAAATTTTTTAAAAGGTGTAAAATGTTCTATTTTCATGTTTTTGAAAATTGTAAAATGTTCTATTTACATATTTTCTAAAAGCGTTACATGTTCTATTTACATATTTTTGAAAAGTGTAAAATGTTCTATTTAGATGCTTCAAGACGTGTTTCAATATTTTTGTAGAAAGTGGATATTTTTTTAGGGTAAAAATGGATATGGGTCATTTTGGGTCTTCACAGACGATATAGCACCTATATGTGTGACACACATACTACTGATATATAGAAGTAAAATATTTTTTTTGTGTATTTTATCTTGTATACGTGTATTATGCCTTGAGAGGACAACAGCATTATTACATTTTACGCCTATAATTCATTTCCGGGTTCTCTGGTTAAAACTCTAATACCATAAGCAAGCGACCAAGCGCCGACCAACCAATTTCCCTATAAGTTCCGAGAGCTTTTCCTTTATTTTCCTCAGCACACACGCCCATATGGCTCCTTCATTTTTTGTTCTTGTTGGTGTTCCTTCTTCTTTCACTTTCAAAGGCTTATTGCCCTTTTTACTCGTAAGATTCCCTCTTCACTGCTAAGTGCTCTATTTAATGTCAGTTGTACTCCGGCTCTCCTCTCATGTGCCATAATTTCATGTTTATACTTTCCATTTAAAATTATATGTTTTTAAATGTCCATGAAAAAACCTTTTCGTTTGCCTATAGTGTTTTTCTCCCTATTTTTTACTGTGTGCCTTTCTTCCTTTCTTTTTTTGGAGAATTCAGTATATTGCAGTTTGGAATTAAAATGAAATTGGGAGAAAAAAACAAGGATTACAGGAATGTTTTTAATTCAGTCCAAGTATAAAGTAATGCAGATTCGGAATACAAGACACAAGAAGTGTTGCGTTTAAATCGAGCATTGGATTCCCTACTATAGACGAGAAATACATTAGATGAGATATTTTCTCTCTCATTTCTAAAAGTCTCTGGATCAGGGCTGGACGAAGGAATTTATTTAAGGCAGCAACTTTTCTCCATACAAAAACCACTATTTTGATTTTATTGATGGTTTTCTTTGGTAAAGCAAAATGTTGTATTTACATGTTTTTAGAAAAGTTTACAATGTTCTATTTTCTTGATTCTGAAAAGTTCAAATCGACCTATTTACATGGTGTTTAAAAAGTTGTAAATATTTTATTTTCATGTTTTTAAAATGTGCAAAAAAAAACTTATTTCCATGTTTTTGAAAAGTCAAAATATTATATTTACATATTTTTGAAAACTGCAAAATGTTCCATTTACGTGTTTTTTTAGAAAATTCAGTCAGCAGGGGCTGCCTGCGCTGGCCGCATTATCCGGCCCTGCTCTGGATTCTGGATTATGGATCTCACCATGGATCTGGGTCTGGATCTGGCGCTATACAATGGTTCTGAAATTCTGTTCTCAGTGGAACTATCCAAGTCAGACTCGGACCCATTGCCGAGCTGAGGAGCTCCAAATCGAAATCGAAATCGAGATCATTGCTAGCAAATATATGGGAACGTGAGCGGACTTCTATTAAGGGAGAAGTTCCTTTGCTTCCCAGGCCAGGTCTTGTTGGTTGCGAGATAGATTGAAAGTACGTCTATAATCCAGAGGCGTGTGTCTATATATTACCTTGAAGTACCGGCGAGTAGCAGTTTCTATTTTATTCCATGCACAGAGGAGGAGGAGGAGGTTGGAACTGCAAATCATTCTATCTGCAGGAAAAAAAATTGAGACTAATACTGGGTAAAACGTGAGAGTTTTACGGTGCCATCAAAATGGACAGCTGTTGACTGGCATTACTATTATTGATTGGTAAATATATATAGTGTTGATTACATTTGTTCATTAGGATTATACGAGGAATTTAGAAATATTATTTGGCAAAAAAGGAAACTTTGCAATTTTTAAAACGTACAAATTGGGGTCAGTTTTGCAATTTTAAAAATTTAGTTATACAATTTTAGTTGCTAGCTGCATGTCATTAGAGGATTTTTAGATTTTTGAACGTGTATATAATGATAGGCTGTAGCTATTCAAATATTTTTGTATTATATACTTTTTGAAAACTGTAATTAAAAAATTTAAAATAGGTTTTTTTAAGAAATGGTTTTTAATGCAAATTTTTGATTCGATTTAAACTGCCCTAAAATTCAGTTATGCGCGCAGGCCGGACGAAGGAATTGCTGCTAGACAGTAATAATTTGTTTCCATACAAAAACCACCATTTTGATTTTATTAATGGTTTTCTTTGTAAAGCAAAATGTTGTATTTACATGTTTTTAGAAAAAAAGAAAAATGTTTTCTTACTTGATTCAGAAAAGTTCCAAAATGTTCTAATTATGTGTTTTTTTAAAGGTGGTAAATGTTCTATTTACATGTTTTGAGAAAAGTGGAAAATGTTTTATTTCCATGTTTTTGAAATGTGTAAAAACAATTTATGTGCATGTTTTTTAAATGTACAAAAATTGTTATTTACATATTTTTAAAAACAGCTAAATGTTCCATTTATGTACATGTTTTTGAAAACTCAAGCAGCAGGGGCTTCCTGCGCTGGCCGCATTATCTGATCCTGTGTGCACGTGTAGTAATAACACATTTTGACTGGCATCTGCTGGCATAGCATGTTTTGCAGCGCTAGGTTTTTACAATGAAATGCCACAAGGATTTAGAAGAAAGAGAATAGTAAAAATACCTATTGATAACTAATGGGAGGCCAGACCATGATCTTGGTCTTACCCGGAACACGTGAATGAGTTCCCTTTCTCAATGTTTTAGTGTGCGCACTCGACCTCGATATTCTTCATTCTTCGGGTGATGTTGTCTTTCTCATGAATCTTTGGGTTAGTTGCTGGATCATTCATAGTGCTTCAGTCCATAGGCATGATTTGGTTTCGGTCTGAGTTTTTAGAACACGTATACAAAGAGATGACCATATAGTTTCAGTCTCAGATTATATAGGGACGGGTGGGCAAAAGGATAAAATTCGAAATTTCAGGTTTTGTGATGATCTCGTTTATAGACCGTAATGTATTCTGCACTGCGCTGATTGTGATTACATTGCATCTCATTCTGGAAGAAAACAGGGAAAGTCGTTGTGTCTTTTTTTCAAACTTTTCCCTCTCGCTCGCTCGGTCGGATCATCCGAGGCACATACGTTCTTTTAATGGACAAGCCTCTCCACCTCATTTATCTAAATGGAATGGTCATGACCGTGTACTGTGTCTGTCAGATTTCGAATTTCTGTTTCGAGCCTGAAACATAAGTACACCTATGTGGTGCTATGTCTGACGTAAGTAGGCACGCTATATAGATTTAGTTTGCATTATGCAGTAAAGCTACTTTTGCTACCGTTAAAAATATATCGTCAGTCTTAAGTCTGCTAGTTTCTTATTGCATTGTGCTATGTATTTGTTTGTATAATTCTTGGAGAAGCAATACCAGACATTTTATCTGTGAAGAACCAAAATGGCCCATATCCAATTTATGTTACAATCAAAATGACCTATGTCATGAAAAGAATGAGAAACATGAGTAGTGTGTTTATAATAGAATTACCGTTTGTAGATCTTAACACAGTATTGAACGGATATCCAATGTAATTGATCGGTTACATAAGAGACTGTGAACTTACAAAAATACTGTATATATAAATGGGGTATACCCATCCTGTGTAAAATTCTAGTATGGTAGTAAACGAGACGATAGAGAATTTAAATACACTATAGTAAAGGAAGGGTGAATGGAAAGACTGTGAACTAACAAAAATACTGTATATATAAATGGGGTATACCCATCCTGTGTAAAATTCTAGTATGGTGGTAAACGAGACGATAGAGAATTTAAATACACTATAGTAAAGGAAGGGTGAATGGAAAGACTGTGAACTTACAAAAATACTGTATATATAAATGAAGTATACCCAACCTGTGTGAAATTCTAGTATAGCATTACACGAGACGATAGAGAATTTTAATAGACTATGGTAAAGGAAGAGTAAATGGAACTGGAAATGGAACTGTAAAAGATATTTAGGTAAATAAAATCAAGGCTAGTATACGAAACGTCAATGAATTCAAATAGCCTGCTGATGAAAAATAAAAGTGAGAGGTAAAAGAAGTAAACAACAAACAGTATAAGGTTGTATACAGAGTTACTGCGATCACAAGGAAAATGAAAAACTAAACCTAGGAAACCTTGACAGGGAAATGAAAAACTGAACCTGGGAAACCCTAACAAGGGGAATGGAAAACTAAACCTCGGAAACCCCGTGATAATTGTAATATGTATACCAATTCCCCCATACACTCCAGATTAAACACCCCCCTCGTACACAACAGATTATACACCCCCCCCCCCTCCCTCTACACACACACACAACCCCCTCCCCCTACAGTATATATAAATGAGCTATACCGATCCATTTGTAAATTTTAAAAGTGGTTACTTACAATACTACACGAAATGATTATGAATTTACACACACACTTCCCAACACTGCTTTCAGATTCACATACACACTCTTAAACTTCTAACTGAGTACTAAAACAAATTTACAATTTCAACTTCATATAACTAAATAAATAACCCATGTAAAATAACATCTAACTTTAGTTATAATTTACATCACATGATAAACATAAAATACAACAGTCTAAAAATAGAAAATGGTAAGAGTATAAGAGCAGTTCTTGAAAATTATGAAGTCAGTTCAAGTTTGAGTTGAATTCAATCAACATAATACCAAACAGTACATCTGAGAAGATGCCAACGTCTTTTATTAACGCTAACGGATTTCAAGTATTCTGTATTCAAGATTTTGGTCTTGACAGGTTAAAAGAGTGTTATAAATTTTTATACCCTTCCACCTTTCGTAAGCTCACGCTAAGATTCTCAAGCTTAAGCTCATCAAGAAAAATGGCGACAGAGGAAATGGTGGAAATAATTGTAGTTGGTAAGGTACAACTCGGTATGAAGAACATGTTTGAAGAAGAAAAACGACTTAAAAGTTTTCCAGGGAGATGGGCGCTAAACAACCCAACACCAGAACAAATGGCAGCAGCTGGACTGTTTCATATTGGCATTCGTGATTATGTAAGTAATTTTTCAACTTTGACTGTGTTGTTTTAAATTTAGAATTTAACAGAGTATTACTTGTGTTTTATTGAAACAGGTTGGTTGTTTTTGCTGTGGTTTGGCTCTTTATGAATGGCAAGAAGATGAAGAGCCTTGGTTGGAACATTTAAAAGGAGCGCGAGGGAGATGTGACTTTATCAATTTTAAACCGACAAACAATGTAAAACTACCCTCAACAAACCTTGACCAATGGAAACATCGTGCCTTTCCGCGTTTAACATTTCACTTCAAACCAAAGGTGTACCACCTTTCAGTGCTTGCTAAAAGTAAAATTATGATGCCAGCATTTTACGGTCCAGATAATGCAATTTACGGATGTCCTGAGGAACGGAAGAAATCGTTTCTTACACACAAGTGGGATGAGGACCATGCACCAAGTATATCAACTATGGTTAACGCAGGATTTTATTGTGAAGGGTCAGGACTGGCTAGGTGTTACCACTGTTCACAAGGCTTTGATAACTGGAAACCGCTCTCAAATCCTATTGAAGAACATGGATACTATTACCCCAATTGTACTCTTCATAAACTAAACTCGCATAAATCTTCAAAAGTACCATACAAAGACACTGACGAAATGACTCCAACTGAAATGAGAAATGAGCTCGAAACCTTACGGTCTAAAACATTATGTAGTATTTGCCCTCCAACTGACGACAGTGCGAATTATGCTGAGTATGTTAATGTGACATGTGGTCATCGGTTTTGCAAGGAGTGTATCCCAAGATTTACTCGTTGTCCATTGTGTAGAGAATTCATGGAATACATAGTTAAATCATTTTAAGCAATATATTGTAAAAAGATGTGTATAATTTGTAAATAAAACATTGTAATTTTAAATAAACGGATCAGTATAGTTTTGACCATGGCCGCGTTTAACGTCTCATTGTTAAGTGATGCCTCACTTTCATACTATCCAGAAAATACCATTTCAAACTTTAGAAATAATTTAGCATCACGTATTGACTTAGATACACAGTACGAAGTAGCGCTAACAACATGTTCTTACATTGGGACAAACATATTTGTAAAAAAAGGTGAAATAATAGCTACTGCATGTATTAATTTAAACAAGAACCAATACAAAGTACCTGGTACTCGATTATTATCTGACTCAGAAAATTTACCAGTTGGAATCAATAAACGGGGTGGATTCTTTAATACTGATAATATTAAAAGTGACATAACAGCACCTTACGACTTTACAACATTGAAAGATTTTGTCGAGCACCTTTCGTCGTTAACATCTAGTAAATACTATCTTAGTGATGATGGTTATGTTATGTGTGAAACTAATAAAATTGAAAATCATCACAATTACGAGATAAGTTTTACTGATAAAATTAAACAGCTTCTTGGAATTCATGAAGGATATACTGAAATATCAAAAACATTTCAAAAAATAGAAACCAATTCGACAGTTGTTCATGGGGAATTAATTTTACCCACTCCTCTTATGGCGAGTAAAAATGACCCTATGTTTAGTATGGTATTAAATGATAACGAGTTACATACATATACAGCTCAAGTACCTATTTACGATTTTTTAAATTTTATATGTAGCGGACTTGAATTTATTTCTCATTGTAGAATAGATTCAAACAGAGTATTACAAATAGAGCGTAATAATGAATACCTTCAGAATGTTAAATCAATGACTTTATACGATCCGTTAGTTAATTATGCAGGGTTTGCAATGGTTGTTGGAAAACCATGCTCAGTCCGTGCGATTAACGCTAAAACTTACATGTTTAAGGGTGAACAAATGATGGAATTCAAAGGACAAAAAATATATACAAAAGAAGACTACACAAGTTACACTAAACTTATAACCGATGTATGTAAACAGTTTGGAGCTAAGTGGCAAATCAGTAATGGTGTAATGTTTTTGACGTTTCCACCAGGTCTAGATCTGAATGAGATAGTATTAAGTACAAAAATACGAGCGTACATGGGAATTGATATTACTCGTCTAACGTTGAATCCTAGTAAATATAACGATATATTTGTTAGTGTAATAAAACGTGCAAATTCACGTCCGTACACCAGAATAGGAAAAAGTTTAATTTTTGTATACTCTGACATAGTAACAAATCAGTACGTTGGAAATGTTTTTGCTCCATTATTAAGGAGTATGCCTTTTGTTTATAATACCATCAATGTTCACGAACACGAATTCCTAAATCCAACGTATTTACCAGTTCAAAAATCAAACTTTAGTGATATTCACATGTATATAACAACTGAAGATGGCGAGCAAGTTTCATTTGAAACTGGAACGTTCAAAGCAACACTACATTTTCGTCCTGTCCTAAAATGAATATGTACGGAAAAGGTGAACCTCTTATGGTTTACAGAGGTAGTCAATACCGTCAAAAAGGTAGGGGATTGGGTAGTTTTTTTGGCTCTCTATTCCGACGATTGATACCTCTCGCAAAAGAGTACGTTCTTCCAGCTGCAAAATCCACAATGAAAAATATAGCAATTGATATATTAGATGGGGGTAGACCTGTTTCAGAAACACTCAAAGCTCGAAGTTTGGAAGGCATAAAAGCAATTGGTAGGAATTTTACTAACCAGTCGGGTTCTGGCGCTTCGAGGAAACGTAAACGTGTAAAACGTGCTAGCAAAACAAGGAAACAAAAGAAAGGTAGAGGAATTAAAAAGAAAAAATCGAAATCTAAGAAACGTAAGCAAGTTACACGTAAAAAGAAATTTAAAGGTTTGTTTGATTAAACATGGCTGAACATTGTCAAAGAAGTGAGTTAGCTATATTTAAGACAGAACCATATGATATTTCTGTCTTAAGTACACAGAAAGTAGAATTGTTTCCAGCAAATCCTTTAGCTGATGCTTCTACACCTTTAACGTTTTATTTAAAAGCGAGTGAGCTTCACTACATTAATCTAGATAAAACAAGACTCTACGTACGGGCTAAAATAGTTACTGCTGCAGGAGTAAACGTTGCAGCTACTGTAGCTGTGGCTCCAGTTAACAACATTTTACATTCAATGTTTCAAAGATGTCGAGTAATGATTAACAATACTCCGATTACATCAGTAAATGATAATTATGCTATTCGTAGTATAATTGAACGTGAACTTTTATTTTCAAAAGAATATAATAAAACACAATCAAGCTTGGCAGGTTATTATAAAGAAACAAACCCAGCAAGTGTAGTAATTACAGATGGTACAACTGATTCTTATAAAAAGCGGTTTGACATGACGAAAGGTAGTAGAGAGTTTGAAGTCATAGGAAGACCACATACAGATATTTTTGCTCAGGGTGACTACCTCCCTCCAGGTTGTGACTTAACAGTTGAATTTACTCGATCCCCTGATAATTTTTGTTTACACGCTCCAAATCCTGCCTCACCAGGATTGCCAGAAGCATATCGCCTACAGATTCTTGAAGCAAAATTAATTGTAATCCGACATAAGATTTTACCATCAATTGCGTTGAGACATTTAAAGCTATGGGAAAGCAATCATGTGGCAAACTACTATATGAACAAGGTAGATGTTAAAAGTTATTCACTACCTAATGGAACTTTAACAAACATCAATGAGAATTTAATTACTGGACAACTACCTACCCGTCTTGTTATTGGTATTGCAACTACAGCAAATACAATTGGAACTTATCAAACAAATCCATTTAATTTTACGAACCATGGATTGAGTTATATAAGCGTTTCTGTCCGTGGTGATGAAAATGAAACAAACGCACTTAATGTCGACTTTCAGGCTACAAGCCTTCGTGTAAAAGAAGCAATATTTAACCTGCATACCGCCCTGGGAATAAGTAATCAAGACTGCGGGATTGACCTTACTGAGGCAGACTATATTGCTGGTCGCACTTTCTTTGCATATGATTTATCGTCTAGTACAGACGCACTTACACCGCCACGGCATGGTAATATAAAGATTGAACTCAAGTTTAGAGATGCACTGACATCTCCGGTTACTGTGTATTGCTATACGGAAACACAATCAATTTTACATATTGATAAAAATAAGAACGTTTTTTGGGCGGACTACACTCAATAATGAATACATCTGAAGTTAAGAATCATCTTAGACTAATTTGTGCAAATGGGTCTAAGGCACAGTTTGATGTTTTAGCAAGTGATAAGCTGTTAACATATCGTATTGTTAAATATCCTGTCTGCCTAGTTGTAAATACAGACCCAAGTTACAAAAACGGCCATCACTGGACGAGTATTTTTATTAAAAGCCCTAGAGATTATATAGAGTTTTATGATTCTTATGGATTAGGAATAAAATATTGGTCAAAGGACTTTGAAACATTTGTAAATAAATCTAGACATTGTATTTTGGAAAATGCTGTACAACTCCAAAGTAAAAATTCAGATGTATGTGGACATTATGCTTTGTATTTTTTATACAAAAGAATGCAGGGATGTCGCCCGGAGACTATTTATTATACATTTTCTAACAAAAAATATGATGATAATGATAAAAAAGTAAAATCTTTTATAATTTCAAAAGAATATTTATTAAAACATGCCCGTTGTAATCTGTCAAATCAACAAATATGTAAACAGTTTAATAAATCACATTGATTTCCAATTTGTTAAATTAACCATCATGTATTTATTTATTTTGTGCTTTTTTATTCCACGTCCACCTTGTCTAAGCGATCGTTTAGTTGGTGGAGATTGATTTAATGTTTGTCGAATATTTCTAGACAACATTGCCGGTAAAGGAACTTTTGTTCCTGCTTTCAAAATATCCATTACTTCTCGAACCCCCGGCATGTCTGTCCCTATAGCTGCTTTCAGATGTCGTATATCGTGCAAACTTGTAACTAGATTAGAGAAATCAGATTCTGGAATGGTTTCATCTCCAATAACTATTTCATTGTTCCTCCCGCATCTTATCCCTTCTGTACCAAGCCACCATTTGATTTTTAATGTTTTGTTTATAGGCGTTGGCGGAACATTTGATTTCAAACTTGATAATACATTTTGTGGTGTGGACAATCCATCCATATTTGCAGGTGGGGTGAAGAGATTCCGCATAGAACTACCATAGTCGACAATATCTGGAGATAAATGTTGCTGTTGAGAAGAATTAGGTCGAGCTAAAGGTGTAGACTGTGACAACACTTGTTGTTGCGGTACGATAGGTGTAATTAATGGCTGTACAGACAATTGTGATTGTGCGGCTGGTATTGGGTTAACAGGAACTGGAAATGGATCTCCAACGTTTTTAACAAGTAATGGTTTACTTTCATCGTGCTGTTTCTTAAATTGAAGTTGTTTGTTGTAATACTCATACAGTATCTGTTTAAGTTCATCTGGGATTTTATGTGATGTGAGTACATCTTGCTTTTGCATTGACAAATCTTTTCCCTGATCCTCATTTTGATTCATAAGTGAGTTATACAAGGCTTCACTTATCAGTTTCATTCGTCTAGCCATTTTGTAGAAAACTGGTGATAAGCGGTAGAGCAATTGAAGCGATTAAAGGTAGTAATGCGCCACCGTTTTGCAAAAGTTTTCTTTTTTTCTTTAATGAAACTTTCTTAAGCGATAGTGTACGAAGTTGTTTTGCAAATGGTTTCAACTTGCCTACTGTCCGAGGCGAGAGCGTTACATTCTTTTTAAGTAAATTTTTAACAAATTCACAAACTGCTCTTACCTCACCATTTGTCGCACTCATAACAGCATGCTTACACGCTTTCCTACTCTTACACTTTCTAAAAAAGTTTCGATTATTGACGAGGTTCTTCATTATGATTCCTTTCACGCTTAAAGCAAAATTTCAAATGGTAGTATATTTACAGATGTAAACACATTTATATCACTAGTCATACCGTCTCTCCAAATCAGAATGGATGCAAAAATAAAACGTCTGTATTTAAATCCTAGGATAAAGGGAAGTTTTTCTGGACTAGACGCATTTGCTCGAGCTGGAGGAAAAAAGTATAGGAAAAAGGATATACTTAGAGCATTAAAAACTATTCCAGCATTTGCACAAAACCGTCCGGCCCCTCATAAATTTTCACGTCGTAAAGTTATGGTTTATGGAAAAGACGATCAGTTTGTAATCGATTTAATTGACATTTCCAAGCATGCTAAACAAAATAATAACGTTCGTTTCTTATTAACAGTTATCGACGTCTTAAGTAAATATGCATGGGTTGAAGGAGTAAAGTCAAAAAATGCAAATGTAGTACTTCAAGCATTTCAGAAAATTTTGAAAAAATCAAATAGATATCCACGGTTAATACAAGCTGATAAAGGAAATGAATTTAAAGGTGTTTTTAAAACGTACTGTGAAACTAAAAGCATTAAAATATTTCATGTAGAATCCGAGTTAAAAGCGTGTGTAGTTGAACGTTTCAACAGAACTATTTTAGATAAAATTAGTAGATATTTACTACACCATCAAAACAGAAAGAGACCATATCGATTTATCCATGTGTTACAGCAGCTAGTGTCAAACTATAATCACGAAAAGCATTCAAGTATCGGTATGTGTCCGGCAGACGTTACTGAAGAAAATGCAATGGATGTATGGTTGAAACTTTATGGAAACGATTCTAAAACGCTATCTTGTTCAAAGCTTAATGTTGGAGACAAAGTACTCATAAGTATTATGAAAGATGTGTTTGAAAAGGGTTATAACATGAAATTTCATCCTGAGGTCTTTACAATTCACAGTATTTCAAACACAAGTCCACAAATGTATTACTTAAAAGATAGTAACGGTGTTTTATTAAAAGGAGGGTTTTATAATCGTGAGTTATCCCATGTTCTGTACAATAATCCGTAACTGCTAAAGCGTATAAAAGGTCATAATTTCTCTTGAGTTTTCAGTCACAATCTAACTTGAAAACTGGTATAACCATTGTAAGTCTCTCTCTCTCTTTAACAATATAACCAAATTAGTTAAGATGGCAACTGCTCTAGCTATAGTCATAATTAAACTTGTAAATAATGTAATTCGATTGGTACAACTTTGTGTTTCAGCTCAATCTTTAGATAACACAAATAAAGATTCAACCATGGACCTTTCAATGAAATCTCAAGCTGACTCCACTGCTGTTCCTAAATCGAATGTAGCAGCTACGCAGAAGGATTCTTTGATGATTCCACCAACACCTAATTCACCGTCAGTGGTTTGGAGACCATCAATTGAGTACGAAAATCCTGCAGAAGAACCTCGACAAGTCAAAATGTGGACTTCAGCGTTCGGTTATGGACATTTGAGACGTTTTATCAACATGACTCGAAAAGCAAACAGTGGACGTCAACTTGGGATTAATTTTGACGTTTCTCTTATCCCGGAGATAATCTACAGACTGTCTCGTGAATACGTACTGGCAAACCAGAGTTGCGCTGAGCTTTCCAACGCTATTGAAATGATCAAGGAACGCATAAATGAAAATGATCAGAGTTTTGATACTTCTGATGATCCTGACATGCCTGACCTTGAGTAAATCTCAATGGAAAACATAAACTATCATTGTATTTTACTGATTTTGTCAACAATATTGTTTTTATTATTCATGAAATGTGTTTGTAACATAAGTAACTATTGTATGACATAATAAACTCTAAGCATATAAAAAGACAATTTAGTTTTGTGAAATTATTCAGTAATCATTCTTGAGTTCTTGAAATCACTTCTCTTCTCATACTATTACTTTGAGTAAAAGCATATTCATTTATCATGGAATTCTACAAAGACAACCTTTTATATCGGGCGGAAAATATTTTTGAACCAAGTTCACCAACTACATCGTCTCCTGAGCTGATCTCTGGAGCTGTTGAGTCACCAAGCTCACCACCTGCCGAGCCGAGCTACCCGCTGTCCGCCGAGCCGAGCCGCCCGCTGTCCGCCGAGCCGAGCCGCCCGCTGTCCGCCGAGCCGAGCCGCCCGCTGTCCGCCGAGCCGAGCCGCCCGCTGTCCGCCGAGCCGAGCCGCCCGCTGTCCGCCGAGCCGAGCCGCCCGCTGCCCCCCAAGCCGAGCCACCCGCTGCCCGCCGAGGTGGTGGTTGTTCGTGCCAAGGTGCGGACTAGCATTGAACCGTACCCGTCAACAGAGCAAAGCTCTGTTGTCGGGTTTGGTTCTGACGTTGGATGGAGGGTGATAAATTGTAAATTGAAGGCAAATGACACAGTACTCGAAGCAGAACCAAAAGGTGAAGATAATCCAATTCAGGCTGAGGATGTTATCGTCAAATTGGAAACACCAGATACCGGTAGGGTTTAATCCTATGAGAGTTTTAAATAAACTAGAACTAGGTAATACAGATATACTGTTGAAATTGTTTCAGATTTTGTATTTGGAAATCCCCCTCGTACCCACAAACACTATGCTGAGCTTATGGTTATTTTAAACCATATGGGAAACAACGGACGCTTTCTGATACAACGAAACTATAAGGACAATAACGCAATGTTTCTGGTTCGAACTCCGAGCATGGGGTACGAATACTTCAAATCTGAAAAGATAAACGGAGTTGAAAAACTGACTGTAGTTGACTCCAACGTTCTACCAGAAAAAGCTTGGAATATGATGTTGACGTCCCGAGATTACAATGCATATAAGATGATGAAGGCCAACTTGAAACGAAAAGCTACATCAGAACCGACTGATGTAAGTCCTCCAAAACGTAGATGTGAGAAACCGACCCCACCACAACCAGGTACTCTATGTGAAAGAAGCATTGCTCTTAAGGACCGTGTAGTCCTGAAATGGTTCCAGCAGTGTCCAACATGTTCAAACGATCATGTAGCAATTGTTCAGAATGGAAATTTGATCCATATTGACTACGAGGCACTCGCCAATACTGTTGACGTTATGACAAAAGCTCGCAACATTTTACACAATAATGAAAAGTAACTTTTTTCTTTTCTGCAGAGTTACCCATTGTAAAGCAAACAACACTTGCAAAACCACTCAAGACTGTACCTTCTGATCCGCCACGCTTCACTAGTGAATACTGGCAGAGCTTTTATAAAAAGCTTACTGATCCTCTTCCTAATATGTTTGTCGGAGTTAACGAGTCTTCATGTTGTTCTTTGCCTACGTTTTTTGCTGATATACAAAAAAAATGTAAAAAATGTGGTGATAGCGCTATAAAACTACACAATCAGGGAAATACTATTTTCATTAATTATGAAACCTTTGTCGAATTTGTATTGTCTGTTTTAAAAAACAGGAAAGAAATTGTAAAACATTTTAGAGTAAGTGTTAAAAAAGTTTCATTGTAATTTTATTTTTGAAATATTGTACAACCAGTATCAGCAAAAATACAATCTCTAAGTCTGTATTTATCATTTTGTGTCTGGCTCAAATCAATAAATAAATAACCATGAGGTTTTTCAATACAATGTCGAAAGGCTTCCTCAGTAATTAAACACTTCTTATTACAGTTCATCCTCATACCAATTCGACCTATAGTTTGGGTTTCGCTTGGATTTTTAAAAATACACATGTACTTTAAATTTGTTGTTATCGTTCGCAGATTATTGTAGAAGAAGTTTTGTGTGAGAAAAATTATACTGCAATTATTGTGATGAGTTCCTCTGGTAAAAAGCTCGTCCGATCCTTTTTTCGAAATTTCTTGCATGAGATCATCTAAAATATATAGGTATGGTGTGCCTAGTTCATCGCCAATAGTCTGTGGTAACCCATTGTGTAAAACAACGTTGGATGGTAAATATGCTTTTAATTTTAATCCAAGATTCTCTCCACCTCCATAACAGTAAATAACTTTCTTAACATTCGGAAAAATCAACTCGTCTCTACGCTTTATTATCTCATTAGTGAGAAAACTTTTTCCACTCTGAGTAGGACCACTTATGACTAAATTAAATGGTGCTTTTAACGTGTAATCAAAGTTTGGTGCTTCCATTATGAGAGTTTAAAATCAACTGATGAACATATACACAGTTTTATTCTATTTACACATATTTTTTTATTTTTATTAAAAAACCCAAACAGAATATACATTTTTTACAAGTATAAAAGAAAAGCTAGTAATTATATATTTACTAAACTATAAATCTAAATACATAAAATTATACGAATTACTTAACTAAACCCAAATTACTTAACTAAATACATAGAATCAAATTTTGTGTTAACCTGATTTACAGTTTTTCTAATACAAGAACTCTGACATGACATATTTTTACAAGATTCAGATTTTTGTGAATTAATGACATCTATTATTGGATGACCATATGGTACGCTGTTATATTTGTTGATTAGATACCTCTTATTATCGAATTGGTGGATTCCTTTTTTAACCGTAGTACAAGTGTATAGTTGATGTTTTAGCGAAGCAATTTTTCTTGTTTTTACACTACTTGAAATCATGTTGTCTAAAGTTAATTTATAGTCATTGAAAGTCTGATTATTTTTAACATAGTGCTTTGGAATTCCCTTACAGCGTTTGTCCTCATAACCTGTACTAGTTTTGTACGCGTAGGCCTTTGCCTTTAAGAAAACAAGTTCAGACATAGGACTGCTAGCACAACATTCCTCTTTGAACATATTAACCTTTTTCTTATTATAGTCAGACTGTAAAAACGCTAACTCTCCTACTTTGGGGAAATCTGAAAGATCAAACCACTCGTGATGGTTTGCTAGCATGTCATTATACATATTAAACTTGGGAAACTCTTCAAATTTACTAGTTAAATAAACTAAAAGACTGTCGGTATCTGTACCACAAAGTCTAACAGTATAATTCTTCACTAGATAATTGTAAAAAAATTTATACATTACTGTCTTACTCAGTTCTAAGCATGCAATCCCCATATGAATAGGCTTGTCTAAGTAAACTGTCATTCTTTTCATTTCTACTAAAACTACATCCTCATTTATTACAATGATATTAGCTAAAGTTGACTTTTTAATAAAGTTTTCATATCTATTATCTGTTCGCCAATTCCTGTAGCTTTCACTATTTGAGGTAATAACATGTATAGTCTGTCTTAGTCTTTTCTGCTCAATACTTTTTCCAAAAATAGAATTTACTAAGAGTTTCCAGAAATCCTTTTCAAACTGAGTCTTTGCATTCCTACGTCTATCAGTACAGTAATCTATGAATTTTTTCAACCAATCATCCTGTTCAAACGATAAAACTCGATGTACCTTATCTAATGTCATTCCTAGTTTTAAATATTCCTGAAGAGTGCGAATATGAACAACATAATTCTTTTTAGGGTTAAGGTCTAGTACTAACTTTTCTGATTTTAAACTAGCATCATTAATACCAAGTCCAGATTGTACATGTCTTTGGAAGCATGACATTTCCTCTGGGTCTACAGCACGTTTTACCGGAGCGGGAGGAAATTCGCTTAAATAATCTTTTCTGTCATCAGGTACAGATAAATCAACTTCCAAGAAATATCCTCTATTCCCTTTAGCATCTAAATTTTCTAGTTTTTTACTATCCTGCCAATCATCTAAGCCTGAATAAGTACCATCTTCTTCCTGATTACCAAGCCATTTAAAATCACGTGTTGGAAGTTTCTCTGACAGAGCTCCAGCATATAGCGCATTGGCGTCAAAATAAGCTAGATAAGAGTCAGGTTGGTCCTTATCATAGTCAGGCATATACTGATTATTACTTTTAGCGTACCGGAGAGATCCTGCTCCGCTATATCCACCTCTCAATCCTGATTCTAGAAAAAGATGCATGTCGGCGTCTGTAATGTAATCTAATTTAACTCCCGTGTACTTTAATGCACACTGCCAGCCTACGCTTGGTAATGACACATACTTGGAAGCGTCCAACTTAAATTCATCAAGAAATATCTGTCTAAAATTCTCAAACACATCGGCTAAGATACATGTGTCCAATAAATTATAGAAATCTAAGTACTGCCCTAAATTTTTTATGTTGAAAGTATCCCACACACGTCTCACATGATCGTAATCTGCATCTGAAATATCAGTGTCAGTTAGATCTGAATGGAATTCTTCTTTTTTAGGGAAATCAGTTCTAGATAAATCCTTAAATTCTTTAATTGAATTATAAGGAAAGAAACCTTTTCCGTATAACAATTCCATGTCTTTTTCAGTAATGCCTGGATACTTTTTGGAAAATACTTCCCTAGTTGTTTTAAATTTCATAACATCATCATCTTTCAGCATAGCTGAAAGTTTGTCCAGAGACGTGTTTAGAAACCTCATAGAATCAATAAATCTAAGTTTTCCTTTATTAATGCTAATAGAAATAAACTTCTCTGATGAGAGTGGAATTACGTGTACATCCTTAATTAAATGATGGTTAAGACCACCAATTAAGGGATGCGAGTCGTACGATGTGAGGTTATGCATGATTACGGGAATAGACTTCGTATAACGGGCTTTTATATTGCAGCTATGATGTGCGAACCCCTTAAAGTCATGAGTAAAATGGTCATGGTGGGCGACCGGGCGATATTTTTCCTCCTCTGTGGTTTTTGGTTTCATTCCCTTATATTTTTTCGGATCAGGAACAAGAATGTTACAAAAATAACACTTAACTCCTGGTCTCCATCTTTTAAAATCATGCATTATCTTTTTAGCCTCATCCTGCTTTCCCTGCATAATAAGAGATAATTTTTCTTGAAAGGTAATGATATCCTCAAAGAATGTTGCTATCACATTCTCACCTTCATTTTGTTGATGATATACAACTGATTCTACAACCCTACCTTTCATATCTCGGCATACATAGGAGTATCCACAGACGACATGTTTGTGAGTAAACTGTGTGCGAACACCACCAGCTTCACATTGTCGTGATCTAAAGTATCTAGAATCTGGAATCTTTTGAGTTGATGGTGCAGTATTACTTGGGTTGGGTACAAGATAGCTTTCAAAGTCAGCAAAAATTCTGTATCCCGATTCTATCATACTGCTATAGTCATTAAACTCTAAGTATGATCCTTCTCTAGGCATTATTGTTGTCTGTTTGCCAAGCATACCACATCGAACTGTGTGAGCAGCTAGTTTTTGATCTGTTGGAAACGCTTGTAAACAGTGAAAGCAAAGATGTGGTGTGTTGTTACTACTACCTAACATCTGTCCAATATTTTTTACCCAAACAAAATGTTCTTTTTCCTCGTCACTAATTATTAATAAATTTATTTGTCTTTCTTTCACAACCTCTTTATTTCGACTGAGGTAAAGAGGACTAGTACGTTTACGGATTTCCCTGTTCAGCATATCGTACTTTCTTTTACCCTTGAAATATTCATCTCTACTTATATCAATCTTCAACGCTGTGTATAATCTACGTCTATAGTCATTTAAAGGTTCGTCCCTATCTCTAGGAAATTTTTCAAAAACTATATCCATCTGATTCTCGTCTAAGGGTTCTTTAAAAAATTTATTAACATTAACTTCATTCTCGTTATCGTAATAAAAAACATTGACAGCTATGTCTGCGTTATTTTTTTCAAATGTGGCTACTTGATTGATAGTTACTGGGAATTCTAAATTTTGAAAATTTACCTTTTCATTTGTAGCCCCTACATTTAAACTAGTTCGAAGAGTTTTCATTTCAGGCACAGCTTTAGTTATTTTTCCATATTTTTTCTCTCGTGCTTGTGCTCTAAGAGCAGCTAAAATACTCCACTTGAAGCATGCTTTTGCATCTTCATCTTTTACATTTTGTTTACCTCCTACCTTATCTAATGCTACCTGACCCTCACTATTATTCACATTAACTATACACTTGGTTTTAAAATTTCTATCTGCTAACAACCCATCCAATTCGATATAAGTCCCACCTTTAATAGGTGTATTTTTAACAATGACCACATTACATTCTAAAATCTGCTCTATAATTAAACCTGACCCATTGTTTAAAAAGATATCTACAGTATCATTTAATTTTACTCGCATAAATCCTAACACAGCATTAATATCATTCTGACTAAACATATCCATCATCCATGATGTGATAAAAATAGGCCGTTGAAAAGCTTCATTACTACCAACTTGTCTAAATATACATGCTACATTCATTGATGTCTTTAAACATTTAAATAATGTTAAATATTTTTTATAAGTTTCAACTAATTGGTAATACATGCTAACAAATAATCCGTCGACAGATTGAAAAATGTGATTCCTTAAATCTAAATTATACGTATGAGTTGTTTTGTTAATTGCCGTAGTTGTTATAGATGGAATTGCTTGTGGAGCTGGACCAGCTACATTTCCAGATCCAATTTCACCACCCTCGTTGTTTTCAGTTATCATATCTCTATGGTGGTCGTAGAGGTGGCGTTGCATGTCTGATTTAAAGTTGAAAAACACCATACATTTATGACAGGGGTATCTACCGTCGTCATCCTGCCTGTGGATGGAATTTAAGAAATCGGCTGGTGTAGCTATAAGTAAACCAAATTAAAAAATAAAGTGAATTTTTTTGTATTGCTTTGTGACATTGGTGATACCTCTCTGTATGTATTATTTAATACTATAGTCATGAAATATTTTAATAATAGTTTATTTTATAGTATGAATTTTTATGTTTTAATGTATAATAAAATAATTCAATGAATACAAATATTTTTAAGAAAAAAGTTTTACAATTATTTTTAAATAGAAATCACATAATAAAAATAATAAATTTAGTATTTTATTTCATTCAGTAATTATACTCATACATACATATTTATTTGTGATACACAATTTTTACAATGTTTAAAATATTTTTGATAAATCTTTAACCCAAGATTTTCTACCTTGTGGTACTGGCTCTGGTATTGGTACTGGCTCGGGTTCTGGTACTGGCTCGGGTTCTGGTACTGGCTCGGGTTCTGGTACTGGTATAGATACTGGCACTGACGTGGTCTTCCTTTTCTTTTTCACATTATTAATTGCATTGTCTGGTCCACGCTTCCCCGCTCCTGAGGGTCCAGCCGTATCAAGATTTTCAAATTCTCTTCGTCTTTTCTCCATGCTCTCCTTTCTAGCGTTCCGCCTCTGCTGCTCTAGACTGAGTTTTTTAGATGTGCTTGGCATACACGCTTTACGGACGGCAGGTAGCACTATGGGATTTTCCAGGTCTAGGACTACAGCTCCAGTGTTAGTTTGTTTTAAACAATTTTGATTTGGCTTTTGAGATGGTGGAAGCATGATTTCTCCGTTTCTATTTTGTTCTAGACGCTGTTGACCTGGGGGGCTTGAGAGTAACATTTCATCAAAGTTGTAGACAGACGAGTAATCCACTCCTTGTATTTCATTCATTTTGAGGTATTTATCCATTTCGTCTAATTCCATTGGACCGACAACTTGTGCATGTTGTTCTGTAAAATCAATAAAAATATTAAATTAATTTATGCCTTCATCTTATTTACCTACCTTATACCTCATATTTCCTATACTATGTACTAAATATCTTTTTCTTCAATATGCGTAAAAATTCAATTTCAAAAAAATTTGTCTTTTTGGAAAAAAAACTTTTAAAAAATTTCTAAAAATCCTATCCGAGGTACATCGAATTCCCTATTTTTTTTCGGGCTGACCTTTTTTTTTATGACTACAATGTTAAATATTCAGTTTTCATCTGTCTTCAAAAAATTTTTTTGGCATTTTTGGATAGCTGAGATCATGAGGAGTTCAAAAATGTTAGTCTCGAAGCTGTAGGAGCAATATTGAAGGATCTGTAGAGCTTTGAAGTTATTACATATATATATATATACACTGTACTTACCATATATCTGCGGTGGTTCTAGTGGTGGTGGTGGCGGTGGGGGTGTCAATTCCCGTTGTGGTGGTGCTGGCGTCAACTCTCGGGGTGGTGGCGGTGGTGGAGGTAGTGGCTCCGGTGGGGCAATAATTCCTCTACCTTGTTGTATAGCTTCCCCTTCATCTAACTCCATAGCGTTTATAGCGTTCCCACCTCCATCTTCATCGTCAGTCCACACAACGTCACGCGGTGGAGAATCATTTCCAGAGTCCTCTGAGTCTTCCGATTCATCTGTAATTGAATCGGCATCACTATCGGTAGCTTCCTCCTCCCCTTCCCCCTCCTCCCCTTCCTCCTCTTCCTCCTCCCCACCCTCGTCAGTATCTTCATCCTCCCCACCCTCTGCCTCCTCCTCCCCCTCTTCCTCCTCCTCCTCACACTCATCTAGCAGCGAATCGCAGCTATCCTCCTCGTCTTCCCCCTCTTCACCCTCCTCATTGCTATCTTCGTCTTCATCACTCCCAACTCCGGATTCGGATTCAGAATCAGTAATATCAACCACGAGCGGAGCTGGTGGGGGTGGCGGAGGTGTTGGCGGTGGAGGTGGTGGTGGCGGTGGAGGTGGTGGTGGTGGTGGTAGTTCTAGGAACGCTTGAGCTGAAAGAAAAATTAAGTCTTTATTATTTTTTTGTATGTATGGTGGAGCAGGAGGGTCGACGATAAAAAAACAACTCTTACCTTCCAACTCCTCTAAGTTGACACCATGGAAATGGTCAAATGCATCACAATGCTGAAGTTTCTGAATAAAAGACGAAAATCGACCCTCGAAACGGGAAGTGATTTGCCTTATTTGAGCAAGACCGTTGTTGACAGCTAAAGAATGCTGTCGATTGTCTCTTGCAAACGTCGATGTAAAAATGTGTTGAAATTTGGTAATAAGTTCACCAATCGCAGTATTAATAATGAATACATCTTGCTCAGTCATTCTTCGTTGACCAGCCATTTTTCAAAATTATGAAAATACTTGGAAGTACAAGACCAAAACGAGAAATGAAAAAATTACCATCCTCGGCTTTACTTATATACGATTTTCCAGCATTTGTTGTTGTTGTTGTATTTTTACCCATGGTCAGTTTTTACATGTTTAAATATTTTGGTTGAGGCTGGAGACAATTTCTATTTTGTCTCAGTATTAAAAATAAAGTCAACCGTGAGACATGGCCTCGTCCACTTTATCATCCCATTGCCTTAAGTGTTATATTGGTGGACGTGTGTGTGTTTGTGTGTATATATATATATCCCTTATACCCTTCTCCAGTTCCAAGCTTGCTCTCTATTCTACTTTGGGATACGACTGTAGTGTGTGTGTGTGTGTGTGTACCCTCGGTTTCAACTTTAACTATCTAATCCGCTTTAAGGTATAGCGGTAGCTCCATTGTACGTGTGTGTACCTTATCTTCAATATTCCCCGACCTAGAATATCATTGATCAAAATATGGTTCATTGATTCGTTTTCATTGTTGTGTTGTGTTGTTGCTGTGTGTATATTGTACCTCCACAGTTCTCTCTTTCATCTACCTTGAGGCAGCTCTATTGTGTGTGTGTGTGTGTGTGTACTCTCCCCATGTCGACCAGTCTATTTCGTATGCTGTCCTTGATTTTATTTACCAAAATATCTTTCATTGTTCTATACAGTCTTTCCATTTACCCTTCCTTTACTATAGTCTATTTAAATTCTCTATGGTCTTATTATGTGTACGGCTCGTTCATATTCTGTTTAACCGAAAGTGACAGTTTTGAGAGTTATTATACAGTCTTTACATTTGGCCTTCCATAATCATAGTCTATTTAAATTCTCTATCGTGTACTACCATACTAGAATTTCACACAGGTTGGGTATACCCCATTTATATATACAGTATTTTCGTAAGAGTTCACATTCTTTCCATTTACCCTTCCTTTACTATAATCTATTTAAATTCTCTATCGTCTCGTGTGCTACCGTACTAGAATTTTACACAGGTTGGGTATACCCCATTTATATATACAGTATTTTTGTAAGATCACAGTCTCTTATGTAACCGATCAATTACATTGGATATCCGTTCAATACTGTGTTAAGATCTACAAACGGTAATTCTATTATAAACACACTACTGTT